>JAAOAQ010000157.1:0-70220 GCA_013396025.1 Fusarium phyllophilum | reverse complement strand
TACCTTTCCCCGCGCGGGGAAACCTTTTCCTTTTTGAATTGATACACTACGGACGGGCACATCCAATCTCCTTCTCCTGTGGGTGATACTCCACTCGCAAATCATTGATTGATTTGAGAAGAATCCCGCTTACGGGGACAGAGAGGCAGGCAGTGGAAGATAGTGCTCGGAAGGACCGTTCCGTTTTTTTTTTGTTTTTGTTTTTTTTGAAGGGTTCCCGGCGCAAGTAAATGAGTGTAACGAATCCGCCGACGGGGGCTTCGGGCCCGGGATCCGTTGGCTTGGGTGTCGTCAGGGGGAGTTTGAAGAGGAGTGTTCAGGCGTCTTTTGAGGGTGAGTCCGTTCTATTTTCCTCTCTACCTCTCTTCTTCTTGGGTTTGTCACATCTCACGAGCATATATCGCCTATCTGAAGTTCCTTGTCTCCTATATCGGTCACACTGCACTAGTCTAGCTCAGCCGTTGCATGCATTTTGTATCTTTTCCGTGTCCATTCAATATTCATTCTCAATTTCCACGTACATAATCTTGTCGTCAGCTACTTTCCTTTGCTTTTTGTCGTCCTTCTCCTCTTCTGTTAAAGTCTCCCTTGTTTTTGCCTCCGCCGCATACTTGTCCAAAGAGGGAAAAGACTATCCTGAGGTGTCGACTTTGAACAACGACTTGCCTGACTCGAACTCTACTCTACTCAACTCAGTTCAGCTCAGCTCAGCTCAGCTCAGCTCAGTCTCGGTTCTGCCGAGCTATCAACAAACTCAACGTCTTTTTTTAAAAGTCTCATCAGCTGAAGCGTCTTGTCTTGTCTTTGTCATCGTCATCGTCATCACTTTATTTAATCTTTCGGTGTCTCGTTCTCTTTTTTCCGTCCTCGGCGTCTAATAAGCTTCCGTTGCTTTTTTGTCATTGCAGCTGTGGACCTCGACCAGCCTTTCACATTTCGCCTCAATCACTCACCATCGTCATCTCACACTCATCTCTTCTGTGCCAATGCCGAGTGGTTAAACGCACGCTTCACCAACCGAGACACAAGCCTTGATCCTCGGCGATGCCTCTCCGTCCTCACATCGGCCTCGGGTTTCCTGCTCACGCTTACCAAAAACGTCATGTAGAACCTCACGATCGCTCAACTGGGTATCAGCCCAAAGTCCGAATCACAGATCGTTACCGTATCATTGGCTTCATCAGCTCGGGTACCTATGGACGGGTCTACAAGGCTGTTGGCCGCAATGGCAAGCCTGTTGGTGAATTCGCTATCAAGAAGTTTAAGCCCGACAAGGAAGGTGAACAGATCAGCTACACGGGCATCTCTCAGAGTGCGATCCGTGAGATGAGTCTCTGCAGCGAACTTCACCATATCAACGTTATTCGTCTCTGCGAAATTATGCTCGAGGACAAGTGTATCTTTATGGTCTTTGAGTATGCCGAGCACGATCTATTACAAATCATCCATCATCACACACAACAACCACGACATCCGATTCCCCCGGCAACCATCAAAAGTATCATGTTCCAACTCCTCAACGGATGTCAGTACCTACACATCAACTGGGTTCTTCACCGTGATCTCAAACCCGCCAACATCATGGTCACTTCATCAGGCGAAGTAAAGATTGGAGATCTGGGTCTAGCACGTCGATTCGATAAACCACTTCACTCACTCTTCAGCGGTGATAAAGTCGTCGTTACTATCTGGTATCGTGCTCCTGAACTCATCCTCGGTTCATACCACTACACGCCTGCTATCGATATGTGGGCTGTTGGGTGTATTTTCGCCGAACTTCTTTCCTTGAGGCCGATATTTAAGGGAGAGGAAGCCAAAATGGATAGCAAGAAGACGGTTCCCTTTCAACGCAACCAGATGCAAAAAATTATCGAAATCATGGGTGTGCCAACAAAAGACAAATGGCCTCTATTATCGACCATGCCCGAATATAACCAACTCAACACGCTTGCCAACTCCATGGCATCATCTCACCACAATCACCATAGCCATCATCATCCTCATCATCACCACGGCCACTACGGCTCCCGCAACCCACCACCACCTCCCCCAGGCGGCTCAAACCTCGAGAAGTGGTATTATAGCACCATCAACCATACCAGTGCTCCCGGCGGCACACCACCACTTGCGTCTCTCGGCTCAGAAGGCTACAAGCTCCTCGCCGGTCTTCTAGAGTACGATCCCTCAAAGCGTCTCACAGCTGCACAAGCCCTTCAATCTCCCTTTTTCTCAACCGGCGACCGTGTCAGTGCGAATTGTTTCGAGGGCTGCAAGAATGAATATCCTTGTCGGCGTGTGAGTCAAGATGATAACGATATACGGACGAGTAGCCTTCCGGGTACGAAGCGGAGTGGATTACCGGATGACTCGTTAATAAGGCCTGCCAAAAGGCAGAAGGAGTAGGATTCCAAGGTACCAGGAGGCCGTGCCCGACGAGTTGCTCGTCCTTGGATCATTCACCCATTAATCATTCGGCCTGAACCATTTATTCGCCCTTCAATGGTCTACTGCCAGATTGCTTACCCACCTTTGTGTTTCTGTAGATGGTGTGCAACGCATTTTCCACATCGTCAGGCAAGGAGAGGATTGTTTCAATGATTATTGTTCGGCGTGGTATGGCGTTTATGTATACAGGGATTATGGCTGTCACTTTTGGGTTGAGCGGATAGATAGAGCGGTTGTTATAGCATATACCCGGCGTTCAATATAATGGAGATGACTACACTACAGCTCATCCACGAAACATGTGAAGGCTGTATGGCCCATCTTGCGAAGGACAGCGAGCGGTAGTCCTCACGTCCACGTTCTCGAACGGCGAGCAGCAAAGAGCGAGCCGATCTGCTCTGTACAAGAGCTGAGGAACAACTGTACAATAGTTCTAGGAAGCACTGTTACCAGCAAGAACGGAGTAGTCTCGTATAGCTTGGAGAATGAACTGCTAAGCACAAGTACCTATGGGGATGACTGCCGCCTATAAGGTTAAGCTAAGCACAAGGATAGATGGCAAGTTTAAATATCGTCGTATTGATCTCCCTTCACCCCAACCAACTACTATACCTCCCCTCCATCTCACTAAATCCCCATCACCAACTCACCCTTCTCCTGACCATTTCACATCACCACCCCAAGAAGTAAAAAGCGTGCCATATCATTAAGACAAATACCATAAAAAGGGGGCCCAGTGACATTATTTTTAAACACAGACTCTCTTTCACCAACGATACGGAAAACGCATAAAAAACAGCAAAAAACAAAGATTTCAACAATACAAAAAAGACTTTCGAGGTCGACATGCCTCAGATACGTCTGCCTATCTCTCTCTTTTTCCACAAACTGCCTGCTCCACCCCGTGTGAATTATCTATCATTTTGGTTGTGTGTGTGTAAAGTTCCTCCCCACATCCCCCCTTCATCAAACAAGTTCCCCTGTGGGAAATAAGATAAAATAGAAGAATTAAGAAGAAGAAAAGAAGAAGCAAAGATATGATAAACAGTCCGGGTATTTCAGCAAATTCGGCGAGTTGTTTTTGGTGTGAGGAGTTTGGAAAGGGCGTAGATGAGGGTTTGAGGGGTGATTTCTCCAAACGGAGAGGAGGGCTGGTATGATCCCGAGATGTGGTGTAGGCGAAATTACCTTCCTTTGCCTCAAGCGTAGTATAGCTTGTACACTCTTAATATCGAGATGCAGGTTCGGGAGGTAGAAAAGAATTCGGGATCGTTTCGAGATAGCGTGGTAGTGGAAAGCCCTCAGGGTGACAGACGAGAAACGTCGCATGACTCGCTCCTCGTCTACTTCTTAGCCGGAGTCGGAGGGGCCTTGACATTGTTGGACAACCACGCCAGACCCTCGAGAAGACCCTCGCCCGTGGTGGCGCAGCTGGGCACCACGTACCAAACCTTGTCCTTGAGCTTGGAAAGCTGAAGAGCCTCGGTGACTTCTTGGGGTTTCATAGCTGTACCTCGTTAGCGAAAGTGTAGTTCAGGTGTTCAAGGGAGACATACCCTCTGCCAAATCTTGCTTGTTGGCAAACACGAGTAGTAGACTGTCCTTCATCTCACGATCGTTGATGATTCGGTGAAGTTCTTGTCTAGCCTCCTCCATTCGGTTCCTATCAGAAGAATCGATAACGAAGATAAGACCCTGAGTACCTGTACCCCAAAAGCATCAGTATTGACTGGCCGCCTAAACATGCTTCACACCGTTACTCACCGCTGAAGTAATGCCTCCACAGAGGACGAATCTTGTCCTGACCGCCGACGTCCCAAACGTTAAACTTGACATTCTTGTACGTAACCGTCTCGACGTTGAAGCCGACCGTGGGAATCGTGGTGACGTCCTGGCCCAGCTTGAGCTTGTAGAGGATAGTTGTCTTTCCGGCAGCGTCGAGACCGAGCATGAGGAGGCGCATCTCCTTTGATCCGAAGATCTTGCCCATCATCTTTGAGAATTGGCCGCCCATGATTGCGGCTTGTGTAGAACGTGTCCGGTTATGTTTATTCGGTATGCGCTCGTGGGTGGTGATGGTGGTGGTGTGATGTGGTAGGAATACAAAGGGAGTTGAGTTGAGTAGTCGTGTTTCGTTTCGAAACCTGCTTGCAGCGCAATGTGTCAGCCTCGCTTCTCGCGTGATACCAATAAGACAACAACGATCTCCGATGCAACGAGAGGACCAGAGAATGACGTGTCAGATTACAGCAGGTGCTGATTGATGCGGTTGTTGCTGGCTGACGTTTTGTTCGCCAAAGAAAGGCGAGAGATCTTGACAAAAGCAATCAAGGCTCCAGATTTCTCGTATCTCCCCGCTGTTGATTCCCACTCTTGTCGTCTCCCGAGTCGTTTGTTGATTGTCGCAGATAGAAAAGGACCCAATACATACAATACACCTTGTGCTGTTCGTTGGCGCGTATCGCAACGTTTGTTTGTTTTGTTTATCCGTATCGCAAAGGTCGTTTCGACAAGAAGAGCTTTGAAACTTGGCAATGCCGTTTGTTGAGTAAAGACGTAGACGTAGATGTTGGAATACTACAGTAAAGTGCCCTCGACAAGAAATGGATCTAGTATCAAGCATCAAATCTGGACTCTTCTCTTTTCCCCCCCGTCAGGGGAAAAAAAAGGGACGGACGGGTCAATCCCTCTTGTTTGCTGCTTCCCTTCCCCTGGCCCTGAGCCCCTCTCGGCCTAGCGCCCAGCACGGGGCAACGACGTGGGCGGGGACAATTGACAGCGCCAATCCCTTATGACGATAAGCCACTTGGGTCCCCTGTCCAGTCCGGGCAGTCCCTGAAATGAGATACGGTCACTGTAAGGTACCCGACCTGGCTCAAATTCCAGCCATAAACAACCTTACCAACAACCATCAATCAATCCGTTTGTCCATTGGATCCAATGGCAAGGGTCATGCAACACTAATAACCTCCGAGGCTCTCATCATTAGCGTAGGCCTCAAATCACTTCACTTCGGTCCTTCGGTCAACTCATAATTATCGTGCCCAATATCAACGGTAATAATACTCGATTGATGCTTGCTACTGCGTCGTAAGCAACTGCTCTATGGACTGTTTTCCTGGAAGCCTATCATATCCACTGCAACGTTATCATTAAACGCGCCGGAGCATATAACAACTCCTAGCACATATCTCCCAGTAGCAACATATATTGCGGTTCAATCAGGCTTATGCTCGGTATTCAATCACAAACCTCCTCTCCACCTGTTGTAGTGTTGAAGAGTCATTCTCCCCCTCAAACTTGAGATTGACCTTGCCGTCGCTGTCCATGCTATGGACCTCCGCCTTGTAGAACGTCGTCGTGTTGGGATAGAGCGCTAGCACCACCTTGCCTGATTCCCAATCCTTCAACGTCGACGCTTGGCTCTCAGGTGTGATGGGAATCATACTGCTGGCACTTGATCGGTACTCCTTCTGTTTGCTCTGGTCCTCGGGTTCTATATCGAGGACCTTGTATCGTCGGCTTTTGCCCTCACCCATCACCTGCGCGACCTCACCAAGTATCCAGTCTGATATTGTATCCCCATTCAACGCTTTGGGCTTGAATGCAACTGCGTCGCCTTTGGAGAAAACAACTTTGGACTTGTTGTTCCCTGATCCGACACCGCTTCCAACTGACCCCTGAGGCTCGACACTATCGGCCTTTGGGGGCATGCTGTCACGGTCTCGTTCTCTTTCCCTCTCGCGTTCTCGTTCCCGTTCTCTCGCTCGATCACCATATTTTCTTGCTGATCCCCCAATTGGGCTCGGTACGGGTGAGTCACCAGCCCCATCAAAGTCGTAGAGCGAAGATGCTGCCGCCGCGCTGTCTCGGGCATTCCTCTTACCAGGCCCCGCTGCTTGAGCATCCTGCTGTTCCTTAGCGTGCACGACGGCGCGCAACACTTTAAGCTGCTCGATGGTATTTTTGAGTGCTGACATGTTAGCCTCCGAGTGCTTAACCCCTGTCCGACATAGCTGTTCCATCTCTTTCAACGAGTCACTCGGAATCTTCTCCAAGTCCATCGTACCGACTTGTTTATCCATCGTGACAAGCTCCGTAAGACTGTCATTCTCGGCATTGATTCCAGAGACAATCTCCCCCACTTGACTCTTGCACAGCTCCCATATCTGTACCTCCTCTCCATGTGAATTACCGTTGTTGCGGTTGGACGCCCGTCCACTTCTGTTTCGTTGCGACATCTCGCGGTTGTGGCGCTCCGGCTTCACCGACTCCGGCCGCGGGGTATTATGTTCACTTCTCGGTGACCTCTTCGGCGTGCCCACGTCTGAAGTAATATCACGACTATGGTTCTTGGTCCTCGACTTAGTCGGGCGGTTTGGGGTCGAATCTCTACTCGAAGGATCCTGTCTCTTCGAGCCTGATCGTTTCGGCTCCGGCGTGTTGGAGGACTGGCGCAGAGACTCTTGAAAGCTATTCTCCCTTGAATGAGTACCGCTTCGCCTAGGCTTTAGGGGAATCTGGTAGTAGGGGCCGAGATCTTCTTGGAGGTTCTTGAGTTCGTCCCGCGCAGGCTTCTGCCCGTTAGCCATCCTGCCCCGATACCACCGCCTAAACAGAATGTTGCGATGAGAATCAACCCGAGGAAGGAAACATTATGACGACGAGACGACAATGAATAAACGAAAGCAAGCGCAATTGGAACAAAAAGGGGGAATTGAAGCGCATAAGATTCATGAATTCAATGAGAAAAAATTGGACTAACCTGAGTTAAGAGAGGCCCGAGTGCTCACAGGCCGAGGCGGGATGGTATGGGGAAGGAAAGGCGACTAAGACAGAGGGCGCGTCGCAGATGAGAAGGGATCGGCAAAGTGAGCAAAAGAGGAGAGGCTGTGACAGGTTTTATAAGAGAATAGAGTTGAGTTATTATATCATGTCATGAAGTATGTTAGAATAGAGTTGAGGTATAATTGAAAGCTTATTATTGTTCAATAGTGTAATCGTCGGGTATCATGTCGTGTCAATCGTGATGGTGCTTAGTCTTTCTCTATCAGTTGAGGCTGGTGATCCAATGCCAAGGGAGCATCTTCCGCGGCAGAACAAAAGGCGGTGAGGAAAAGACGTGCCGCATTTGGAGGGGCTTGAGGGGGAAGCTTCCTTATCATGACACCGATAAGGGTGTGAATTCGATGCCCAATGATTATTGGCACTGTATCATGATATCTCATGAGCTGTAAAGCATGGTGTTGCGATGTAATGGACAGCGTTGATCAGGATGAGAAGCGACTTCAGGTTCAAACTTACACATCATGTCCCCTGGTCTTTACGAATAAGCTTCGAATACAACATGCACCCATGCAAAAGTCAATACCAGACCACAGAATGCCATCATGAATCTTTATTCCTCATTAAAAGTATATCTACCACACCAATTTTCACACCCTAACCTCTCCCATATCACCTATAGCTTCTCCTTCTCAGAATCTTCAATCTCACAAAACGCCTTGAATGTCGTAAACTCATCATCCTTACCCCCCTCACTCTCAAGCACAAGCTCCGCCGTCGCACCCACAAAGTACACATACCCTTCCTTCATCTCATAGCTCGTAGGCCCAACAGCAATTCTCCCCTTTCCACTTGTGCAGATGACAATGCTAGGTCCCTCAATAGGCTCAAAAGTAGCCTTTGCGCCATTGCCGCGGAGCAGAGTGCGCACGACGCTGAATTCCTCGATGGGTGGGTCGTAGAGGACTACTGCTGAGCCGGAGCTGTAGGCGTTACGGTTGAGTGTTGCGTAGGGGTATTCGGTGGGTGTCATCTTTTGTTGCTCGATGGGCGCGAAGTTGTAGGTTAGCATGTCGACGAGGGTTGAGACGTCTTTGAACTTGGGTGTGAAACCGGCGCGGACAACGTTGTCGGAGGCTGCCATGCACTCCATAATGTCGCCGGAAATGTAGGCGTGAATGTCGTCGGCGACAAGGAACAAAGCCTCGCCAGGTTCCAGAGTGACAAAGTTGAGGAAGAAGAGCACAAAGCAACCAATGTCGTCGCCAAACTCGCCGTGTGTTCGCTTCACAAGCTCGGCGAGCTTCTCGCCAGAAGTAGCAGGGACACCACCGCCAGCGAAATCAGCGCCCTCCTTCTCCGCCTGCTCAACAAGCTTGGGCATCTGCTCAGCAACATCCTCAGCAGACGAAGCCATGAGCGCGCCAAAAGCCTTCTTCAAGAACTTCTTCTTCTCATCCGTCACACCCTCTTCACCATCCTCGGCAATCTGCGCAAACTCCTTCGCAGCTTCTTCGCCCACGAGCGCTCTCAGCGCAGGCACTGTCTCGAGGAAGTGAGCAATCTCAGCGAGGGGTCGGAAACCGCAGAGACCCTCGAAGGGGGTAATGGCGATAGCCATTTCGGGCTTATGGTTGTCATCGGGATAGTTCTTTGCATCGCGGGCGTGGAGTTGCTCGGCGAGCTTCTTGTTAGGGTGGGCTTGGATCGAGAGCGCTTTTGCAATGGAGAGCACCTTGAAAAGGAAGGGGAGCTTGTTGCCGTAGTGGGAGGAGATGGTTTGCGAGAGGAGGGACTGGTTGTCCTCGCACAGATCGAGGAGGGTTCGGCCAGTGTTGAGGTCTCGGGAAGGGTTCGAAGGATGAGTTCCCATCCACAACTGCGCAGACAACTGTCAGTATGAGCTTTAGACACATCATGTAGATGCTCACCTCTGCGTATGGAGTATCAGACTCGATCTTCAGGTCATCAGAGGGTGTAGCGGCCGCAAATCGCGCAGCGGCAGAATCATTGCCCGTCTTTCCCCAGGCATACGAGTTGACGCCGCATTGTAGACGAAGTAGAGGAACCTGCATATTTGCGATGTTCGTTGTTGGCGGTGAATGCGACAGTGAAGCTATAGCTTAGCTTGGAGGGGTCAAATGCTTAAAAACGAAGCACAAGTCTTTGCCTTGGATACAAAATCTTCTAAGCTACAAATCGCAAAGAAGAAAAGAAAAGATCAGGAATTGCAAAGTTGGCCAAACAGAAAACAGATGATGACAGTTATGACGGAGCCCTTGGAGGGGAAGTCATGGACAGCATTACATTACCCATTAGTTACGTTAACCCCCCATCACCCAAATTTAGCTCCCCCTTCCGCTCTAGCCACTATAACGACGGGACACGAACGTGGTGATTCCGGGCTCTTGTAGGGAAAAGTACCGGAGTAGCTCCGTTTTTAGAACGTCCAAGAACCCCGCTGTGGGCCTGAAACTATCGACTTGTCTTTTTCCTATTCTGGTTTGATCTCATCCATGTGATCGTGAGCCTCATTACACGATATCAGGGGTTTTATATTGCAACTCAAGGGCTCTAGTTTGGCGTGATGAGGGCGATTCGATAGTCTTGCATTAAGGTGCCTATCACTCGGCTTCCAAATTTGCCAAGTGTCATTCAGAAGATAATTCACAACAAGATTGGTGGACAATGGGTACACATCGTAAAGATACATGTTATTGGTAAAGAGCAGACTCACTAATGAGTACTAAATGCTCAAGGGGCTGCATACATGTACACAGGTGCTTCGTCAAACGACGTCAGCTCTTTCATCTGACTGAACTTAGCTTAGACAAAGTCCAGTCATTCATTATCTATCCATTATCCTCCCAATTCCTCCTCTCAATCTTGACTTTCACCATTTTTTGTTGTCCAAAGAAAAATAAAGCAATGTACAGACTTATGCACCCAACAGAACAGAACAGACCAAAACACCTCGTTTCCTTTCTCCCAGAACTCCAAGGTCTGATAACTCATGCAGTCCGGGCCCAATGGTATGACTGTGTTCACCGACGCAGCAACCTTTTCTCTTCTCTTGTATCAAAAGACTCCAAAATCAAGGGTTGCGATGCAAGGCAAGGCCCTGGGGTTAAAACGCCAGAAGAGGTCAAAGGTAAGAAAAGAGCGATATGCTGCACACTTTGACGACCAATCATGCAAACAAAAATGGAAAAAGCAGAAAGAAAGAAAAAGCACGTAACTCATGTATCGGGGTGGGAGATAAGACTCGACCGAGGCGCCACAGTAGCACAAACCAACGCTTGACGTGCTTCCCCGGTGAACGCTGTGCTCATCATCTTGCGAATTCTCTGGAGGACTAAGAGCCTCCCAAGTCGAGGTTGTTCCGACGGCGGGACGATCGATGAGTAATTCGTCCAGGACAAGCGAGCTGACATTGGTTGGACATTCGTCCCATCACAGCATATACTGTGCGTTTTCGTGCCTCATCAACGACCTCAACTCCGTTGACCCCGTAAAGACCCAAACCATTGCAACAACAGACAGTGAAATGCCAATGGCAATGACCTAAATGCCTGCCCAAATGAAATCATAGCACACTGTAAAGCCTCAAAACCGTGTATCAATGCAAGCAAACAATGTACAGTTGTATTAGCCGCAGCTAATCCGAGTTGTCCTGCTTCGTATCAAATAGATATCAAGCTCGCAGCGTCCCCGTGGCCTTGCGGTAGCTGTCCGCGGCGGTGTCTGCCCCAACGCTTCCAAGATCGCCAGGAGGCATCATGTAAGCTGCAGATTGGTGCGTCATGTAATGCGTGTTGTTGTGGCCCAGCGGGAAGGATGATATGCCACCGCTGTTAAGAGTGGGCATGTCGCGACGAGCAGTAGTTGGAGGTGCTGCAGTGACTGAGCTGGTTGTGTCTATGTAGCGGTACGTCATCTCAGAGCCGTGACGCATGGAGTCAGTCTGTCCCAACACGGATGCATCCGAAGGACCAGTGTAGGAGTAGTAGTCATTGCTTTGGCGGCCGTATTGATGAGCGAGGTTCGCAGGATACGAGGGCAGACAGCCCGAGGTGGAGGGCATGCTTGAGGACTCGTAACTTGTGTAACTCGAGGGCGCCTCGGAGGTACTGCTCACAGGCGACGTATCCGATGTTGAAGCTTGCGACGACTTGCTGCTGCTGCTGTAGATAGAGCTACCAGAATCGTTCTTGTAAGACGATCCCATCAAATTGGGTAGCGCAGTCCGTCCCACTGGTGCCGGCAGCAGCCTATCCCCCATGTTGACGCTTGCTGCCATGTTTTGGAAACCAAGGCTCTTCGAGTCAGTAGTGATGTTCTGATAACCAAGGCTCTTAGTGGAGTCTGGCATCATGGTCTGGTACGCGAGGCTTGTCGAGTCCGTAGTTACCGGAGCAGGTCGATGTACCAAGCTCGTGACACTGTTTGGACCACTGTAGGTGTAGTTTGGCTCCATGTCCACGCAAAGGGCAGACTTGCCTGTGGTTCCAGGGGCGATTCGATGGCTGATTGCATACTCCGGTTCATGAACTGAGGAGTAGGGCGCTTGGTACATGCTGTTGTAGTAGCTCTGATCATCCGCGTATCCATGACCCCAGGTTGCAAGGGGGCAGTACGGCTTCGCACCATATCCATAGGTAGTAGGGGTACGATAGACAAATGGATCACTGGTGTAGGATGGCACGCCATCAGTATAAGCTGGGGCAGTCGAAGGCAGAGACGATATGGCAGAGCTTCCTCTCGCCTGGTACTGTCGAGAAGCTTCAAGGCTGTAAGTAAAGCCTTCACTCTTCACAATAGGTGCTTCATGAGACGCAACCTAGTCCATAGTGTAAGTAATAAACGACATAGCATCACTCTACGTGAAAACATACTCTGAGGAACTGGCAAGGCTCATGGCCTGCATTCTTGCAGTTGGTGCATGGTCCTCCGTTGCCAGCATCGCCACTGCAACGAATCTTCCTCTTTCGACACCGACCACACTGAATCTGTTGTTAGCCCGCTACACAACTATGTAAGTCTCGCACACACACCACACACCAGGTAAGGAAGGGGATGGGGGAGGTTTGCACTTACTGCTACCGCGATGCGCTTCCTCTGGGGAGTCACGTCGTCATCCCTCTCGCTCATGATAGTTGTCCTCGTGTCAGGATGAATGGGGTAAGCGGCCCCCCGACGGTCCGGGTATGAGAAGATGTTCACCCGGCTCGGGCCATATCGCCGCGGATCTGTCGAGTAGCAGCTTTGACTGACCATTGTGCCGGTCAGTTACGGGTACTCGAGTAGTGAAAACGAAGGACTAGAGTCTAATTCAAGACTCGGGGTGGCTGCCTGTTGAACTGCCTCATAGAGATTGACAATCTTCCTTGTTAGGTGATGTCCTATCACAAGAGTAGTCTCAAAAAAGAGCCCACGGCTGTGAAAAGACAAAGTCCAAAGCTTGAAGTCGTTCCCGGATTGCAAGCACTCGTCCGTCGGGACTCTCGGCAACGAAAGAAGTACAAGTAAACAATGAGTTTGTTGTCGTCGATTTGTTGAACAGTTGAGTGAAAGATAAGATTACCAGTTCCCGTCAACTTCGGCTTGACAGAATTTGGAGTTTTTGAGGAAGCAGAAATCAACAAGACTGAAAGAAACAATAGATCCAAAGACCAGAAGATCTGCGGCCCATGGCATCCTGATATACTCCGTACCACTCACTGACTTAGACCGCTCCTGGGTATGGCCGTTTGGATAGTGTTTGCTTCGCCCAAGCTCAACGACGACTTCCCCTTCCTACCAATAAACGGCCCTAATCTTTGGCAGCACCGAGTAGATCCACATCAATCAGGGAGTTTATAATGATCGAGGCACCTCCTCCGGTGTTCTGTGCAATGAGGATACACCTCGTACAACATATGACATTTGCCCAGAGTCCTCCCTCAACGTCCTGCTCACCTATCAGCGCTACGCAAAAATTGTCCGGCTGGAGGCTACTAGCTATGCGAGAATTGCCACGGGTAACAACAGGTGGCTTGCATAAATGGCAGGATTACCATGAGGGAGCGATTCCCTCACTATCATGGCATTGATGGAGCGAATCCAAACAGCGAATCCAGACGGGCATTCAACCTAAAATGGCAGCCAGATCTAGTTGATCGGTCTTGGGCTTCCCCAGATCGTATGGGATGCAGATGGCCTGGCCTGGACTGGAATGTTCAGAACCTGAAACGAGCATCCCCACACGGAATGTCTCTATCTGGAGTGGACTGAGTCGTGTTGAAGTCATAGAAATTGCTCTTCAAGTATACAGTTGAGGGTGCGGCTGTGCTGCCATGCCATACGACACTTGAAGCGAGACGTCGGCCGATAAGCAGCCCGTGCAGATCTGACACTGCAACAACCGAGCTAGTCGAAGGTCCTAATCCGTTTTGTTTGTCAAACAGTTTCTGTTCCTGTCTTGGAACAACGGAAGCACTCAAGCTGTAGTCAAGACGAGACCGTCTTGGCCCATATCAGCAAACGGATATTATGTCTGGGGGAGCAAACCCCGCCGAGACACAAAACCTTGACAGACAAGGTCAGGCCTGCAATGGAACCACGAAACCCAGTTGTGAATCTAAACGATTGACTGATCTAGCCTCCGCCTGAACTTGGAGTGCAGAGATATCCTTCGCTTGTCGCGCAACGTACGCTAGTCGTCAAGAAATGCAGTTACTTGCTGCTTGTGATCCCAATTGTGTAACAGGCGTGCACTACACTAATCGACAGGTACTTCGTTATATGAAGCACGCACAGTAGGCTTTCAACCTTGAAGCTCTGGACCTTGTCCCTAGCAATTGTCTTGTCTGATACTGTCTTATACACGGGTCATCTACAATCCATGCTATCGATCAACGAATCTCGATAAAATCGCAGCCTCTTAACCCGGTAGCTGGGTGGTGGTGGGTCTATAACCCTGGCTGGTGTGTGCAGTAATATCGAAGTCAAGATACTGTTGCAGATACCAATGTTTCGACAGCAAACACCTGAAAACGTGGTCGAGAAGGCATCTAATGCTAGTGCCCATGGAAAGAAACTCTTCCCGTCAGTTCAGGGGCGAGACTGAGGCACAAAGTCACCTCACACACCACAACAGCCATCGTAGGCCATTGAAACGCTGTTTGACTTGCTTTTGACGTTGCTCCATGAATTTTCTTTTCTCACGGCGAGGCTTTGCATATGTAAGATGCAGGATTCTGCTCCAAGCCCCACCCAAAATGCAGTATCCTGTGGCCTTCGTTTGCTTGTATGAGGTACTCTGATGCTGAAGATTGGTCCCAACACAAAAATGAAAGGCAGCACACAAACGGCATAGAAGATGATCACAACTTGACGAAAAAAGGTATGCCACCGTGGCGATGGTTACACAAGAATACGTCCCCACAAATGAGCTGAGTTGTCCGGTATTAGATCTGCAGAATCAGGATACAAAGGGCTAACTTCCCAGATGTTCCAGAGCTAGCAACATGAAAAAGCAAGGAGTGCCAGCCAGGACTCTTATCCACATTGGGGACAGGCCGCCAAACGGTGCGTGTCGGTGCGAGTGTAAATATAGTATGAAAGCCAGAGCCCGTATTGAAACGGCCGAGAGGGGAGATGCATTGCAGAAGTAAAGCCAAACACTAACCACGTCCAGAAACTATAGGAGCCGATAGGACCTCTAGGTCCGATGACTTGCAGTTGGAACAAGCTTGAGTCTGCGCCTGCGCATCGAGAACAGATTTCGGTAAAGACGCCACGAGACACGGGCAGATGCTCTTCTACAGGGATTTGCTACCAGTGGCGGAGGTCTTGCCCTTGTCGTTCGTGTGGCGCCATGTCTTGCTTGCATCAAACGCATAGGGCTTCGAGCTGACACCTTCGGGGCTCTTCCAGGGCTGAGGCACGATTCCACATCGGTGGCGCTGTTCGAGTGAATATCCCCAAACAATAGAACTGTCTCAAGTAGTAGAGGCAAAGACAAGGTCGTTTGTGAAATATCTCGTCTCCAAGTCCATTGACCGAACGAGGCTTGTACGAAGAATCTCAAACTTGACGCAGTAACATAGACATCGTTCGATGTCTTCACTTCATTTCATAGCTGAATCAAACAGCCGTTCTTTTGAGTCAAGGCGGTTTCAATTGGTTCTGGGGCAAGCCTTCTCAGGTCAAGCAACAATCGTCTATCGTATCGAGACTCAATCATGCCCAGACTGCGTACACAGTACGGCGAGATAACCAGCTTGATGAAGCAGGCTCCCTTGTTTTCTCTCTCCTCTACGGTCGCCCCACAATCTGTGAGAAGACAACGCCAATTCTTAAAAGAGAAGACGGTCCGTGATGATACAGCAAGCGCAGTATCCAGGGCGGAAATTTCTTTCAGCAATAACCCGACGAGATGCTGTCGCCCAACTGTCATTTAAGGGTGTGACGCATGAAGCTGCGTCTACCCGCGCTGTGCTTCCACCAATACATACTATTGGTCACTCAGCCAAGGGGTTCACCTAGAAACCTCTCGTGGCCCACTAAAGGACGAGGATAGACTGCTTGATGGCTGACCAAAACTCCGTCCAACTGGGATTTTATACCCTTGATTGTAGCAATGATCTGTAGCGATCCGCAAAACAGTAGCGGGGAAGCTCGATATGAAGATCCGGAGGTTGAATCACATGCAGAGAACAATCTGAAACTGCTTCCTTAGCAGAAACATCACAAGGCCGCTGGGCCTATATTGATTCTATGTCGGCTCCCGTTGGAGACTGAAATCGCAGTCAAGCCCGCCCCATGGCCGTTAAACCCAGCGAACGGGGCTTTGGCGTCTCGCAGTTGCACATCTCGACAAGTTTTGCCTGAATAATTTCATGCTTGGACATGGCGTGTCGGCATCACTGCATGGACCAAAATCCACAACAATGACCGATCAGAGCTTACCATTTTGCCGTCTCGTTGACGGATGAGTCCCCGAGCTATGTATGACCAAAGCTGCAATGATGCAATTGCCAGGCAACATTGCTTCTGCTTCGGTCATCGGTCCTCGAAACCCGTAGCTCGTGTTGTTGAAAGATATCGGAGTACCTCAGCGTAGTACAGTCAATCGTCCCCAATCATTGTTACCAGTACCGAGCTCATTGGCGATCTGAGACAACCGTATTGATCCATCTACGTACCCTGGGCAGCAGCCGCATCTCTCAGCCCAGAGCCTGTTCAAGGAATCCGTTGACTAAGACAGCTCAGGTGACAGGGCTCAGGGCTCGACGCTTGTCGAATAAGCCAAAGCTCGACCGTAACAAGCCTTACTTGAGGTGTTACATAGTCTTCGATGTAGTGAAAGAGTATGGCGGTCTCACTTCCAGTGCCTTGCATTGATGAGCTGGAGTTTGTGCCCGTCCGTGTCTCTAGAAGGCACAGGAGAAGCAAGCATAGCCGAGAATGACGGGTTTTTGATCTATGGGTAGAGAAGCAGAGACAGTTTCTGGAGTGTTCGACTGAATGACAGACAGCCAGCAAGCTCGTACAAAAAACAGTATTTGGACGTAGAGCCAAACATGTTGTGGCGTGGTGGTCTATAATGTCTGGATGCTTTGACGAGAGTGGATTCCCCTTGCTGGGCGTTGTGATCTGCTGAACATCCACAAGAAACCTGTCAGGTATGACAACGTCAAAAGTGTTGGTAGAAGCGTAGGGATATCGCCGGCAAGGGATGCAATGGCAAAAAGAGATGGGGTAGGCCCGGAGATCTCATCCAGAGCGACGCCGTGGTAGCTCAACAGCGGGAGACAGATCCTCCCCGCTGACCCACGGTCATCGGTACATTTCGGTCAGAATAACGTCGCTCATGCGTAGACGGTGTTCAGTGCGTGCTCAACTGAGTAGTCCACATTGTCTTCCGTTGCTTGGGGCGGATGCTCCGGTGAAGGACCGTATGTGAGATGAGAGGAAGTTGGTGTTTGCATATCACGAAGTAAAGCATTGAATTCAACGAGGTTCTCTGTCAAGGTAGCTGTCAAACTCGTGTTATGGGGATATTCCATTTTCGTGTAATGCCGTACGATGCATTCCGTATTAAAATTAGCTGAAGCTGTTGCATAGCAGAGTAACGCTGAACGCTTGCCGTCAATGGTAGTGCGCCTCAGTGCGCCAGTGCTTGTGAGCGTTGCACTGCTGTGATGCGTTTCGCAATCCGCCAGTCCTTCCTTATCTCCTTGACCTGCGATCATAATCGTCCCGTCCATATCGATCCCTTTCTCTACCTCGGTCTCGACGGTCATGGCCACGGTCCCGATATCGGTTTCTATCATGATCTCTATCGCGCCGGTCGCCTTGACGGTCATCTCGTGGTTTGCGATATCGATCCCGACTTCGATCTCTTGGCCGTGGACTCCGACTCCGGCTTCTTCGATGTGATGGCCCTTCATTATCATGGGGTCCTGGAGGGGTTACATCATCCTTCTCCTGGTTCTCCCCACTGCGCCCCAATCTGCCTTTCATGTCCTCTTCGCCGTGAACCATTCTGTAATTACCACCCGTAATCTTTTCTCCCTCATCCCGGTATTGTCGGCGCTTCTCGAGCTCGTCGACACCTCCCCATCCGCCTCGATGGGCAGTCGCCCTTCGCTTGGTGTTTGTATCCTTTCGCCACACATCGCTGAGTTTGCTGACACTCTGAGAGAAGTCCACATGAATGCGGCGATCGTCGATGAGAACGTCTTGCATCTTGAAATAGGCTGCCTCGCATGACGCCTTGTCTTCGAATTCGATGAATGCATATTGTAAACTATCGCCAGTCTTTTGGTCTCTGATAACTTCGCAACTCAAAATCTTGCCGAAACGGCCAAAGATGAGCTCCAAATCTTCGTCGCCAGTCACGGGGTTCAGTTTGCAAACGAATAAAACGTTCTCAGGAGGTTTGACCTCTGCAAATGGCAAATCTCCCATCATTTCCAGAGTGAGAGCTTGCGCCTGTGCCTCGCGATTGCGACGCCTCCTTTCCAATTCTTCCTCATCGACACCGTCGTCTGCGTGTAATGCTGCCTCGTCTTCGATTCGAACAGTCTTCAACTGCTGGGCGGTCGGAGGGGGACTCGAGCTCGGCTCCCTCAAGCCAGGCGGGTCAGGGTAGGGATCGTCCAGAATAACCGTATGCTTGATTCGAATGTCGATGAGCGGGTAGCCCTTCTCGTCCACAATCGCCTCATTGATCTTGTCCAGCACTTCAAAGCCTTCGACAACCTTTCCAAAGACCGCTGCCCTTCCATCCAAATAGTCCGTGTCTTCGCCCAATGTGACAATGAACTGAGATCCAGCCACACGTGTATCAGGATCGGACTGGAGGGGCGCCGTAGCCATGCTGACTGTTCCTCGCTCCAAGTGTTTCAACTTTGGGTGGAAGAAGGCTGGGAATGTTCGTTTCGCCGGGTCGCCGGATATGTGACCCCATATTGAAGAGCCACCATCGGATTCTTTGGAAAGAGGGCCGAGAGGATCGCCGGTTTGGAAGGAGAAGTTCTTCTGAACAGAGTGAACAGGTGAGAAGTTGTAGTACTTGACCTTGCAGAGCTTTAGAAAGCTATATCATCTGTTAGTTCAGCGACTCGGTGATAGTAATAAGGTGGCATGGGGATGACTTACTTTTCGCAAAGTTTGGGTGCATGGTCGACCAGAAGATCGATGACAATGTCGCCTTCACTGGTCTCCAAGAGGACTGACATGATAACTGATGGTATCTCCTCTTTTACGCGATGCTAAATCAATTTAATGAATGGGAAAAGAGGTTGTGAAGAGAAGTACGCGTTCTCCAAAGAATAGATGGAAGGTTGTATGAGGTAGCTGCTCCAGCCACTCAGTGTCGCGAAGCTTTCGAGAAGGAGCCATTTTGGGGTCCTCTGGAAAGCGCCACAGGTGGCGGTGATCAAATTACATAATCACACGATGACTTCAAGTCCACCAGAACGGCATCTCAGAAGTGTTACGAGACTAGTTCTCTCAAGGTTTTCCATCGCAGACAGCTCTTATATAATGTATCCCAGTACCACTTATGGACTGGCCTCTAACGTCTCCCTTCTCGCTTCAGCGATACTCAGTCTTGCATCAGGATATTCCACATAGACCTTCCTGACTGTTAGAAGCATCTTGCTCTCTATAACTGAGCATATCTTTTCTGATATTCTCACATAGTCTCCTCGGCCAGTATTTTATACCGTGCGCCTTTCACAGGGTCAAAAAGCTCCCTACAAGACAAGAATCTACAACAGGTCTAGTAGGCTCAACTACCGATACTCTACAGTATCATCATGTGGATCAAACTCCAAGAAAAAGGCTCTCACCTTTAATCCTCATCCCTGTTTTACCCAACCCACAAGAGCCGCTAAAAATGACGTTTTAGCAAGAACCCTTATCCTTTGAACAAAAAAGTTTCCCTCTTGTTCTGACGATACGTAGAACGGAGTGCCAAGGGGCGTATACATGGAGCAAAATGTCCGGATCGCCGACTGTCAAACCCCATGACCGGCAAGGATTCTTGTTTCTAGGTGAGACTCTTTGTTTCTGGAAGGTGAAGCTATCCCGATCTCGATGTTCCCGCGCAGTTGACCTGTTTACGTCATATCATGTCAAGACTCTGGTTTGACAGTCCGGGATAAAGCATCATATGTGCCCCATCAGATATGTGATAAAATGTCTTGGCCGTTTGAAGGAACACCGTTGGAGGAGCGTTGTCGTGATGATCGACAACGGGTTGGAAGTCATTCCCATCGGTGATCTGAGGTGACGTCTCGGTGAACCGCGTAGAAAGTCATCCCCGGGAGCGCTAGGGTAGACTTCCCGGTACGTCTTCGAGGCTCAAAGTGGATGTGAATGGGGATCATGGTTATCCTGCTTCATGTAATACGGGAATGACATGGTTTCCCCATAATGACAACCCTGCTTCGCCTTCAGCAATGACTGTTCACCCAAAGCAACTACTCAACCACAGTCAAAGCTCAAAGGCTGTTCTTTATCCAGTGATGTAACAATCACTAGAACCAAACCGCCCAGGCCACCCTACAGCATCATAGCAACCGCTTCGCCTTCAGCTTGTGCCGTGCTGTATGTGATATATTGAAAAACCTGCTTGTCCATTAACGTCACAGTCCCTGACTGTCATGCTACAGTACCACACAACTCACCTACACTCAACATCTTTCACCTCTCGGTGTGCACAACCTCGTCGATCCTCGGGCCCAGACCACATCAGCGGTGTACGCAGTGGCAAAAAACTGAACTCCCCGATCGTGATCGATTAAGCCCAAGCGCACTGGCAGCTCATATCAGAGGCATTCTTAGCGCAGAACCGTTATCGCAAAAGAAGCGCCCGGGCGCTTAATTAGTTAAACAATTCTTGGGTTAGCGAGTGTGCAAGAGATGATCTTCATTTCCCCCAACGGGTTTTTGATGCAGCAGGGGGGAGGACTCAAAGGACGATCTTTATGGGTAAGACGCGTGTTTTTTTTGCTATCTATTTTTTGCAATTCCAATAACAACGAGCGGGGCCGGCCGGACGTGCATTTGGGGGAGAGGGATGTTTTGCATTTTGGGGCCATAGCATTCTTGGAGTTTATGGTAGACCGGGTGACGATACCCGGGAATGCATTCACTTTACAGAGATGAAAGCTTGAATTGATAAGACTGTTTTGCGAAATTGCATTCATTTGCACTGTTTGATGCTATCGCTAACAAAGACTAACTCCTCCTCGGGAGATCTTCATGGTGGTAATAAACTTGTGGCGTTTTTTCATGCCTCCGAGATCCAGCGTGGCTTTCGCAAGAATGTAAATGAAAGTTTAAAAATAAAGAATCCACAGAGAGCGGATCCCACGATATGCAGGTTGGTTCTGTAGAACCTAAAAATGAAGTAATAGACAAGAAGCGAAGATTGTGTGTAAGTGAAGTTGGTATGGGGAAGAAAAGACGAACAAACCCCCCCAAAAGTCGCTTTTTCGCAAAGCATGCTGTAGTATTTCCCTAGTCCGATATTGCCCAGAATGTGTAAGAATGTGAGCTTTTCCCTTCTCTTCCCAGCTCGAGTTGAGACCGTAAACGCCTTCGCCAATGCAGATAAAAAGACAAAAGAGAGGTATTACAATTAATGCCAAGTTTTTTGTGTTGGGGGGGCGTATGTTTGCCACCGCGTAAGTCAACCATTGACATTGCGTGAGTATGTGTCGATATGATATGATGGCAAAAAGTATACGAGTAAATATTTTCAGTTTTACTCGTTTCCAGAGCTTCGTCGCCTTCGTCCGCTGCGAAGCTCCTTCTCAGTCTCCATGAGTCTCGTCTGCACCCATGTTCTAAAAGCCCGATCTGCGCGAACACTACTGCAGTTGAGAAGCTCTGTCAAAGTGCGCTTGATGGTCTCGTTGACCTCCGAGAGGCGCTGCTCTTCTGCTGAAATCTCGTAGATGGTCTCCTCATCGGGAATCGTAGTGAGTTCATTGCGGTCTTCCCAGCCGCTGCAGCGGGCGTGGGAGCGCGAGTGGTGTCGTCCACTCCGGGAGTGGCGCTTCGGTGAGGGCGGGAGCGAGAGGGATGATGAGGAGGATCGGGTTGGCGATGTGGATGGTGAGGAATTGTGGGAACAGCTTGACATGTTGAACTCGGGTCGGATCTGGTCGAGGCGATCGCATAGTTCTTGGTGTTGCTCTGTCAGAAGCATGTACTTCTGAAGAGCAAGGGTATATGATTGTGCGCAGGTGGAGGCCATTTTTGATGCTGGACTTGTTGAATATGAAGCTGGTGTGCTACTGATGTTCGATACTGATGTTGATCGGTTGTGCCCGGAGAAGAAATGGGGTCTCACGTCTAATGACGAGACCATCGAAGCGATTATGTAGTAATTGGGAGGAGGATGTATAAGATTGGGTCGCGGTTATAGTGTCGTCGCGAACACTCAGAGTCGAGTCGTCCAGTGTATAAATATTTCTTGTGACCTTTTGCCGGTGCAGTGTACCGTAAATGCAAGCTGCAATGTAAGATGTAGGTACTAGGTGTCGATTGTCGGATAATACGTCGTGGTTGCTCAAGGCTGAAGGGGGCCAATCTCAAGCTTGTATAGAAAACGTGTGGGTGGTGATATGATAGGATCTTGGAATGTCCACGATACGCAAGCAGTCAACTGACTATATGTGAGAGTAAGATGTATGAGTATGAGGGTTCAAAAATTGATGTGACGGGGGTGCTTGGTATAGTTATACTGAAGCTTGTCGATGGATGATAAGAAGTAGTATGATGCTCATGTTATGGGGGGAGCAGGGTGGTTCATTAATAAAGATATGGATTGGCACTCCCGCTAGAATAGTAGCTGCGCTACGGTCGATGCGGTATGTAACTTACGGGAGGGGTCAGCAAATAGATTGGAACTGGACTGAACTGATTGAATTTGACTGAAGCTTGTAGGGGTAGGTTAGAGTAGGGGTGAGTATCAAATGTACCAAGTACGAGATCCAGGTACGCCAGTCCCCAAGCCTTGGACTGGGAAATGAAGGGGAATCTCCAGGTCTCAACCAACGAGTCAGCACCAGGAACCGCCATGTCTGAAAGTAGAAAATACAACCTTCATCCCCCCTGTCCACCATTTAGAGCCCTTGTCCACTGTAAGTCTAGCTCTCACTCTCTGTTTTTTCTTCTCTCTCTCCTCTTGCTTGTTCATTATGAGTTAAGACCGTGTCACTCTAGCCGCTGAACGGCAAACTTGCACTCACTGAAGCTAGCCCGAAGCCACGGGGGAGGGGGCGCCGGCCCCCTCCTATTGGGACACCTGGGAAATCAAGACGAGAGGAAGAACAGGGATTGACAGAAGATCCTGGGCATCAAGCTTTGGTTGTGGATCCGCTGGCGATGTGACGGGATGCGCTGCGATTATGATGTGTGCGCGGTGGATGGTGTGAAGCCCTTTTTTTAGACTGGCCTATCCGTACTTCCACCGCACTGTATTCAGGTTTGGCACAGTGTTATTCCCAGTTTCTGAAGCTCCCGTCTTGAACAGAATGGAAGGGTCTGATAAGTTCTCACCGGGTTCTTTGGGTTGGGTTACTTTGGTGAGTTGTCGTTGACAACGTTAATCGCCGTGTGGCTCTCTCGCGCCATCATCCACCTCAATGAGCATGATTTCAGATGTTGATATCGAGACATTTCATGTCTTGCTACTCCCAAAAACGGTTGGTTGCTTATAAGCTCACCCAACTAGCAGCTAACCGATGTTCCAGGACATGAGACAGCGAGGTTTTTCTTATTCATGGGTTTCCGATTCAGACTCGATCTAGAGCCGTTTTCCTTGCTTGATGTTACTGTAGATATATCATAGCGTACGTGGAAAGTGGATTGATTCCCCACAAACTCGTTCGTCTGTGCCGGGCATGCATTTCACGATAACTATGCTTCCCCGGTTGAGCCCGCTACAGAAGGCAAAGAAGCTTAGGACCCGTAGCTTAAGTGATAAAAATATTTAGGTAAATTAGCTTAAGCTTAGGAGGTTCCTTGCTAAATTTATTTTTACACTCTAATTGCAGCCCTAAAGCATTCTTGCTCTTTGGGTCAGACCCGGTCCGGAGTTTGAGCGAGAGATATGGCTGATATTGACGCACGATGCAGTGCTTGCCTGCTTACTGCACACTATACGAATATTGATTGCTTGGCGGTGCTATCTCCTCCAATGAAGTACAACACCGAAGCTGTCAATTCCCCCTCACTCATGCGATTGCGATTGATAGTGTTCTACAAGCAGCAATTCTTATGTAAAATAACTCGTCCAATTCTTGTGCCGCGGACTCTGTGGCGCCGGGGATAGTAAATGGTCCCCGTGCCATGGACGATTGGTATTGAGCCCTTTAATTCTTCTCACAGCAAGTGGATTCTGCTTCTCCAGGTCTTTTTTACAATCTCTGCAGCTTACAGCCTAGAGATCCTTTCCCTGGGGTCACCGCCTGACCCCACGTGCAGAATATTCTGCAGCCGGTGAAAACAAGTAATTGCCTGATAAAAAGAACGTTGCAGTAGTTCCAAAAACCGGCAATGCAAGAATAGGTCACGATGGGGAAATATGCGGCGTGTGTTGGAAATATCCGCACGTCCTTTAGATAGAGGATTTGCACATGGAGGGCTTGGTGCTGCACTGTGCCGCTGAGCTGGGGTGATAAGGCACTCCAATTCCATTTCAGTTGGTGGATGGATGCCCTGTTTCCCGGGCTGCAACCCTCCAGGCTCCCCCTCACTCAAAACTGTAGAGCAGTTAAAAACGGCTACAGGCGGGAGTTTTTCGTGGGTTGATAACGAGATATCGTGGGGTGATTTGGTGTTGCGAACAGGTTCCATTGTGACGAAGTGCTCGGCCGCTTGCGGACTTGATACACACAGCGATGGAGAAAAGAACAGTACAACGCGTAATCCCCAATTCCCCGTCCTTGAAAAAGTTGTGGACTCTTCCTTGAACCCTTGTAATCCTCACGATAACGATTGAGGTGCTGATGCTGTCCCCGGCTGCAAAGTAAATTGAAGTCCAGGATGAGCCCCTGCAAGATTAGAGCTCTTCCCGAAATAAACAAGGGAGCTTATCCTGGCTATCAAGATGAGACGAAAAATAAGTATTATACATATTCTAAGCATAGTTTCATTCTTTTCCTTGATTCACAACTCAACTCAATGCAATTGATGCAACATGGATAGATCATCTGTTGATTTTCAGGGGCGTTGCTCTCTTCTCGTCGTGATCGACTTGCTTGCATAGCCGATTACCGACGACGGATTGGTGGGAAAAGACACATGACGTTTCAAACACCAACATCACCTCATAAAATCCGCAAAAAGGACGGTTTTTTCTGGGGAATCAATCGTAATCAGTACGAAACATGCCGATAGCTCTCCGTTCATCACATTCGTGGCTCAGAGCTCTCCAAGCCTGAACAAGCAAGCTTTCACCTGATCTGCTAGTTCATGTCAGTCGATCACCGGAACAAAAACTAAACTTCCGATAAGAAGCTTTCTCACGTAGCCATGTCTGATCGGATCGGCTTTGCATACATAGCACAAACGTTGACTGCGATTTCCTTGCGTTTGATTCGTTCCTTGATGCAAGTGTTTTCTCGGCAAACTACACTTTTCTGTCTAGGGTAATCGTCAGTGTGTGTGACGGCTAGGGAAGTCTCTTTTGATATGTCCATTACGCAAGTGGTATGAAGTCTTTCGCATCAAGTGACGATGGGCAAAAGCCTCTGTTTGGATCGTGCTACACTCTGTACGCCTACGACGTACATCGACGTAGTATCAGGGAACTGAGGTTGTGTGTCAGCCTGCTTTTCGAGACAACTCATCTCCTCCATCGTCATCTTCAACACCTCCTTCGACATCCGGCTTCAAGAGGTTGATCATCTAATTGATAGAGCACAGTGCAAAGTTGTACCATCGAAAGCTTCAATCTATTTGAAGACACTGTCAACATTCACACAGTCTTCTCAGCACTACTCCCCGCTAAGAAGGCGAGTGCAATGACGGACCATCGACAGTCTGAATAATAGTGCCGTGCCTGAGCGTACATTCCAGTGCGCGGCCTCCACCGTCACTCTCCCGAACCTCCTACACCCAGATCATCTTCAAGTTGAGGCCACTGATCCCGTGGCTCTTTGTCCGTCCATCCCCAAGGGTGCCACGTTCTTGGTTGGGCAAGAGAGCTACACCCCAGGGCATATGACCAACCTGACGGGATTCCAACGACCAACAGGATAATAAGCACCTGTCGCCATCGAGCGCGGGGAAAAGCCAATCATCAGCCAAGATCGCCGGCTTGTCGACTTCTAGATTGTGCACTCTGGAGCCAACCCTTTTCGCCTTTCCCCGCAACTCCAAACCCAATTGCCTTCAGGGGTCTCGGAGGCTGATTCTGGCGTTCTACGGATAATTGAGCGTCCAATGGCCTCGAAAGTCTGGGCCAACCTGTAGTGCAGGTCTGTATCTGGGAGGCAAGAAAGTTGTTGGGAAGTTTGCCTTGTCTTCAGTCTGTGCAATTGACCATTTCTTCAAGACAAACAGAAGTCTGTTAAAGAGATCCAGCGGGTCAGCTAATCATGGGCCCATGCTTTGAGCCAAAGTTCAGAGGTATCATCATGGTTGACACGCAGTGGTGTGACTTTCCCCATACCCGAGCTCAAGTGACATATCGAGATCATGCAATTGCCTTGCCCGTTGCATCCGAGTCTTCAAGTCTCTGATACGTCAAAAATCCCATGACAAATACAGCCAGCCGAGCGGCACCTAACCACGAACTGCATGGCCACAGCGCTTATCGTGAGCCGATTATCAGTCGAGTGGCACGACGCTTCACAACCAAGCGTAACCGTGATGTGTTTTCTGTAACAATAGTTTGGCAGTCGAGTCGTTCAACTTTTGTGCTTTTCGGATCTCCCGAATTATCAAGATGCCGCATTTTGTATAGGTGATTCATGGTGAGACATCCGAGTGTCGCTGGTTGACGCCGACTTAACCACTGGAATGCAGAGGAGCCATCCCTTTCACAGGCTGCGCTATCCTAACTGCCGCCCTCTATTGATATGAATTGAGTATAGTGTCTTCCTGGAATCCAGGGGCCCGGTTACGTTCTGGAAACTTTGCAGATGTGGATAGCGATATTATCGTTGCAAAAAGGACCCTGTTGAACCTCCCGCTTCGGGATTGGGAATTGTATCACCTCGACGGCGAGTCCGTTAGCTTGGCACTGATCCAGAAACGCTTGAAACGTCTTCTCGTTTCGTTGTGTCGCTGAGATGAAAACCTCCACATGTGGATGAAGGTCAAATACCTCACGCAGAGTTCCGATGAGGGCTCTTGTTACACTCTTGTCGTAAGTAATATCGGCGCCTAGCACGACATCAATAGGACGCCCACCATTCCATTTCTCCTCTTCGGTGCCCATGAGTGCATGTCCCCATTTGACGTCCATTGGAGTTACTTTTGTGGAATCTTGAAGGTCATTGAGGAAAAGGTTATCGGGAAGGTTGTTGATCACATCGTCAGAGCCATCTGATGCTATGACATGTTGAGAGTCGAGAAAGTTGGCGCAAAGGATAGAAAGATATCCTGTACCAGCTCCCAGTTCCAAGACTCGCTTTCTCTTGACAGTGTGTCTGTTCTGGCAAAGGTATGACCCTAAGTGAAGAGCAGCTTCCCACGTGCGTAGACCCGTAGTCCCTGAGCCTGAGATGAGAGAGTGATTCTCAAGAAGGGTGATATGAGGCGTCTGTAGGCTTGGTTCTGAGTTGTCTTCACATAACTCAGAGAGATGGTATGTGACATAGGACTTTTGCTGAGCAGAAGTGGCTTCTGAAGGCAATGGGTTTGCAAGAAAGAGTGAAAGAGCAGACATCAAGTCATCAGATACGCCCTGAGTATGTTAGCAACTGATATGGAAGAAGCGAACAGAGTGAGGCTAGCGACGATGACTTACATACTCTTCCCAGTCATCAATGCTAGCTTCAATTCTAGACATGAGCTCTTTGAGAACTCGAAGTTGAAACCGTGGAGGAGGTCCATATCTCACGGCTCCATCTGCGAATAACCTCTCATAAAACGCATCTTGAACTTGAGAAGTCTTCAACAGTGAAGCTTCTGGATAGTCCAAGTCAGACTGAAGCTGGAGATACTGATGACAGAACCGGTCAACTTGTTTGAAACTTGACGACATTTTGGAGGCGAATGGAACGGTTATTTGCAATATTTTTGCTCTCGTATATTTCGTATAAACTACGTGAGAGGCATCCTGGAATCATCGCAGACTCAACTCAATTGTGGACTTGGAGTGGCCTGACGACACTATCTCCACCAAAGACTGGAGTTGTAACTTGGACATCTCCAACTTGAGAGGCCGAAGCCTTTCGTAATACCCGACTATTCCCAGACTCTCTCACCCGAAGATTGTCCGATTACCCCCACGTGATTTCAATGCAAAAAAACCCTTGTGTGCTGGCGCCTCAGAATCGAGGCATCAAATCGCGCACATTCAACTGAGATTAGGGTTGGACCAAATTAAGCGACCAAAGTTGGATTTTCAGTGTGACAACTTCATCAACCGAACGACCTCACCCATCAACGCCCAGTCTCTCCACCGTCAACTAACCCCCAGAGACCATCACGACAATCGGCAAAAATGGCGGACAACGACTCCCCCGTCACCCTCCGAACTCGCAAGTTCATCCGCAACCCTCTGCTGGGCCGCAAGCAGATGGTCGTGTGAGTGATACCCTCAGATTTCTTGATGATGCCGTCTCCCGCATCGCGTTTCGTCGATACCTTCACCTGAGTCGATGCTTGAAACTCGCCTGCCTCTGCCTCTTTTTCTCCCGCTCGATATATCGCTGTTCTGCACGATTGTACGCCACTTGACGAATTTATCGAATACCGTTCGCAGAAATTGGGTCAGGCGGGCATTAAGCATCGATGATGGGATACGATGGGACACGACATAGGGACATGTCATTGTGTGCTTGGGAACTCGTGGGCTGACCGGCGATTGCGTTTAATAGTGACATCCTCCACCCCAACCGTGCCAACATCTCCAAGGAGGAGCTCCGTGAGAAGCTCGGTTCTCTCTACAAGGCCCAGAAGGACCAGATCTCCGTCTTCGGTCTCCGAACCCAGTTCGGTGGCGGCAAGACCACCGGCTTCGCTCTCGTCTATGACTCCCCCGAGGCCATGAAGAAGTTCGAGCCCCAGTACCGATTGGTGCGGGTTGGTCTCGCCACCAAGGCCGAGCGTGCCTCCCGACAGCAGCGTGCGTTACAGTCATTCTCAAAAGTAGCAAGGGTTAGTCAGGCTGACAGACAACTACAGGCAAGCAGCGCAAGAACCGACAAAAGACCCTCCGTGGTACGGCAAAGGTCAAGGGTGCCAAGGCCAAGAAGGAGAAATAAACGACTCGATGACTTGGCTTGGGCTTGTGTATATCCTCGGGCTGGTTGGGGAGCAGCTATGGCTGCGTGCATGCGGTGGTGCGTCCATTTACGGTCCATCCTCGCCGGCGTCGGCATCGGCATAGGGTACAGGGACTTGCTGGGCGGAACGGCGAGGGGCTACTCTGGACTCGATGAGGAGGATTGCTTTCACCGGCGTCTTTTCTCAATTACACTAGCATGAAATCAATGGTGTTCTTCGGGTTTCGGACCAAAATCAAAAATAACAACGTCTCTGGTTTACGCGGGTTTTCACATTTGGCTCTACGGTTCGTGAATGCATGACTCATGACTTGATATCACTGCGAAAAAAGGTATGCGAGAGAAATACAGAATGTTTCTAATCAATCAGATGCCGCCCAGCAGCATGAGGGTATCAACACATCTATCCAAAACTCCAAACTCCACCCAATGCATCTTCAAATCAACTCCTTACCACAACCCTCCATATATCAACATAGCCAACCCCAATGCGATCCCAACAACGACCTTCCAGTGCACAATCTCAGCTTGTCGGCCCTCAGCGCCAGCCTTGTACACTGGGATATGCCATCCACAGCGCTCCTTTCCATCTCTCGTCTTGCATTCGTAGTAGGTTGATTGCGCCCAGCCCATGCTCGCCAGCTGTTCTGCTTGATCGGGGGCAGCTGTGACGGGAGGGTTGAAGACAGATGGGTTGGCGTTGTTTCTATCTTGTCTCTCTTCGAAGAATGAACCGCCCGGAAGATCTGGAAGACCTGTTGTGTCTGGGAGACCGGGGGAGAGTGTAGGTGCAGGTTGAGGTTCTGGGGTCTGTGTAGGTAGACAGAAGCCCATACTCAACATAGCGAGAAGGGTGAAGATGTAGTTGAGAGGCAACATGATTGCGGTATTGTTTTGTTTTGAAGTTGACTTGCTTGTATATCCAAAGTATTTCGTATAAGTTGGTTGATTTCCAAGTGGTAGATAATCGTCTCAACAGGTTGATATTGTCGTTATATACCCGTCTTAACCAAACGGTTCACAGTTCTCCAACGAACACAACAGCAGTAGTCACAATTTCACAAAGCAGAACAAGTTGCAAAAAAGGACCGACAAACCTCACGTTCCATACCCCGAACAATATACTTATTTCCCCCCTAAGAGAGCCCCATGATGAACATTCAAACCACGCGACAATAGCCAACGGCTGCTCAGTGAATAGTGCTCATGAGACGCTAGAACAGAGACAAAAATTAGGCTTAACTGGTAGATTTCAGGCAAGATGCGAAAAAGATGGTGGGTTGTTTCGCTGCATCATCTGCTCGCTCAAACGACTTGGTTGGCTGAGGTGCCCTGCTCGTGATACAGCTAGGACTCCGCTGAGACAGGCACTGGGGCTAAAGGATGGGTTCGTGATGGTCCTCACATGAGACGCTGGGCATTAACTAAGAATGAGAATGAGAGTAATGATTTGAGTTTCGTGAATCTTGGCCTTTGTTTTCAAGCTTGTTTCTTGTTTCTTTATGCTACTTTTATTAAGGTGCAGATTTTTAACCAGCTTCGTCTTTGTTTTGAGCCATACACTGGGCTGACACGCTATGCTTCCCCAACGCCATGTTCCCTAAAATACACAATGCTTTGATACGTGTATTCCCTTTGCCAATCCTTTCCATATCCTTCCTGCTCGAACTGAAATAAGGCGGTGGAGCGCCCGATGCAAAAGATCCTGTCTCATCCGTTCCAGTACTTCCATAACTTGGAACCATCCAGTGTCTGTCAGAACTTTCGTGTGGTCTTCCTACGTCCCTTGATCTGACTATAAGCACTCGTCGACACCCCTCGAGCCACTGGAGCAGTTGTCTGTCCGCGTGTAGTTCGGCTTTGTACAGTTGTTGTCTTCTTCGCCTCCGTCGCGGGTAGACTCTTTCCTCTACTTCGCGTGTTCACTTCGCTCTGTTTCTTCTGCACCCAACCTGAACCCTGTGGCAGTGGGGAATCCTGATAAGTCTCGTCCTCGCTATCTTGGGCATAGTCCTCGGCATATTGAACTGATGCTGGACTGGAGCTCAGTTCGATAACCTGGCTGCCCTCTGGGATGGCGAACTGTGATTCTTGCTTCACTTTCTGAGATGCTGGTGGTGTAGCAGCACGTTGAGGCTCAGATTTTTCAGGCTTGGATCCCTCGCTCTTGAATGAGCGTACCAAGGGGCTCCCCTTTTGAGATTCAGGCTGTGTCGCATTTGGTAATAAGCTCCGTAAAGATTTGTTGCGACCAGGGGAACGATCAGACTCCTCGCCCTCATCCAACTTTCGCATCGCCTCTTCGTAATCCCCATCTTTCTTTTCGGTCTTGATGAACTGGGGCACTGACATCTGACTGAACTTGAAAGGACTTTGTGTCTGCCTTGCTGTATGAAAGATATCCTCCAGTGAGGGAAAGGGACTGCTGCTTCTCGGGCGGGATTCGTTCGTCACTTGTGGGCTGGCGCTTCTCCCGTGAGGATCATCAACTATGCCCCCTTCGACTGATTCTTCAATTCGCTCCTCTGGGAGGTCGTCAAGGCCGCTGATTGACGGGGGTTGCCGCCCACTGCGAACGCTACCCGCAGATGAGGGCACCACCAACAGACGATGGTCAACAAGCGTGTCGTCCTTTGTCGGCAGTGGTGGCAGTTCTGGCGACGGTATAGTATCAGGAATAACTGCGTCCCAACTACCTTCAACTGTCGGTACCGGCTCTCCTTCAGACTCCTTTGCATCTTTCGCTCCATCCGACTCATCAATACCTGATTTGTCCTCCTCCGGCTCCTCCTCCTCATTATCCTTTTTACCCTTATCTGAATCACGCGACAAAAGGGATTGCAACTGGGACATGGATGCTTGCATAGATTCCTTTAGTTGGTGGATATGACTGTCAAATTTACCCCACGGCCCAGCAGGCTGAACGAAGCTGCTGATCGGACTGTCGTTTCCGGAAGCCGGAAACTCAAGTCGTGGTAGTTGCTGGCCAGAAGGGATCGATGTCGATTTGTCGGTTCCTGAGGGTTTTCCTTCAGTTTCCTGTTCCCTCAAATCGGCCTCGACCTCGGCTCTCACTTTCTGCGTATCTAACTCCTCAGCCATAGTCTCATCGGGATTCGTTCTCGCGCTAACCTTGTTGTCCGCCGTGGAATTTCCATTCTGTACGGGTTTGTTCTGTTCGGCCTGAAGCTTTATGCTCTTAGCAGAAGTCTCCAGCATAGTGGGTGGCGGTGCTGGCTGGACCAGTCTCGGGTCGGACATTTCTGCCCACGGAACCTCTCTTCGGCCGTCGTCCTCTTCGTCTTCATCAAGGTCTGGCGCTTCGAACTTTGCATAAATCCGTTGGCCTGTGTGTTCGTCGTATTCCTTATCGTTTCCCTCTCGGTCCCTCATCGCTAGAAGGACATGCATGCAGTTGTCCTCGCTGATCGAAAGGATAAGCCCGGTCATAGGCACCATTTCGGGCTGCCAATTGGTCGCCTTGGACATAACTAACTGCTTCCAGGTGGCAACCATTCCTGGCTTCATATCGGACAGCGCAAGACTGGGCAGTGTACTGACATCTGAAGGCAGCGAAGGGAGATCCTCTGTGTCTGTAAACTGACTCTCTTCGGGGCGATGCTTGGTTGGGATGTCATCATAGTTTAACACAATGTCTTCATCACCATTTGCTCCTGTCCCAAAAGAACCCTCGCGTGACTCTTCTTCGTCGTATTCTCCGTCATAGCCACTCTTGTTCTTTCGCTTCTTGTTCTTTTTCTTCTTCCTTTGACTGTTGTCGTTCCACTCTTCATCACCATTCCATTGCTGAGAGTCCTCTTCGTAGTAGCTCTCATCGTTGAAATTTTGCGATGCTCTCTTTCGCTTCCTCATTGATCCATATTGTTGCTGAGGGTCCCATCGCTGTACGAATGGGAATGGTGGCTCGCTCAACACAACATCATCATGACAGCATTCGACAGCCCGGTAAGAGATCTTCTTTCGCCAGGCTTCAGGATCTTCATCTGGTTGCTCTTCTACTGGTTTGTCATCGTTGGCCTTGGCTTCTTCAGCCTGAACTCGAGGATTTTGCAGAGGCTTCACATTCTTCATCAGACTGTCGCGAAGCTTGTCTTCATCCGCTTTGTTCTTTGGGTTCTTTAATCCAAGAGCACCGAGGAGAAGTCGTCGTCCGGCTCCCATGTCGACTTTGTGGCGGCGCTGAGCCGGGACAGGCTCTTCTTCGACTGGGGCTGCGTCTTGACTCGTGACGGCTGGTAATTCTTCTTCAACTTCGACTTCAACTATCATAGGTCTGGTCTCCTTGTTTGGTGCGTCCTTGGGTGGGCTTGGCTCATCCTCTTGCTCATCACTCACGGCACTGAGAAGCGCCCGCTTACGGGCCAGAAGCTCAGCTTCCTCGCTTGCAGTACCATTGGCAGACGGCTGAGATTGTGTATCCTCTAGAGCCTGCATAGCCTTGAGTCTCTTGGCGTCTCGTTTCCGGGCATTCCTCTTCTGCGTCTTCGCCAACCCAGTTCCAGGCGGCTTCGGGCCCTGAGTGGGTTCTGGCGCTGCTTTGGCAGTTTGGCCATTGGTCTTGGGCTCGGGCTCGGGGTTCGCTGGAGGTTGCGGTTGCGGTTGCTTCGTTTGAGGCTGCCTTTTTGACGAAATCTCCTCGGGCTCAGACTCCGAGTCAGATTCACTTGAACTGGAGTCCGAGTCGTTTGAACTGCCGCTGCTGTCATCCGAGTCACTTTCAGCGGAGTCTTTGGTAGCCTCAGCGCCGTTGCTTGAATCAGTATTAGAATCTGAATCCGAGTCGGAGTCAGAGTCACTCGAGTCGGAATCTTCAGAGTCTTCTTGGGTGGTTTTGGCTGGCCGTGAAGGTGTCGGGACTGGGAAATCAGAGTCGTCGCTTGAATCGTCGTCCGAATTGTCGGAGTCGCTGTCCGATTCTGAATCCAATTTCTCCTCCATGTCCACATCAGAGTCAGCGTTAGAATCAGAATCGGAGTCAGAGTCTGAACTACTGCTAGAGCTCGATGTATCTTCCTCTTCATTGGGGACTTCACTAATCAAAGGCCTTGATGTCTGGTTCTGCAACACGCGTGGCGTACTGGCAGGAGCTGGCTCTTCTTCAATCTCCTGAATCAGTGGCCGAGTTGCGTCCTTAGGTTCCGCCTGACCAGGGAGGAGCAATACTCGATCCTCTGGGTCTTCTTCTTCTTCGGCAGGCTGATCGAGTGACAGCGTATCTGAGAACCCTGGACCAAGAAGAACTCGCTCAAGCGCTTCATCGTAGCTGATCACGGGCTTATTGGCTTCGGACAGTCTTTCATATGTTTTTCGCAGGTCTTTGTTTCGGTTCATCTCGTCTTGTAGCGTTGACACTGGTGTCAGCGGAAATGCAGCTCGTAGCGCTGTGATCTTGTCGAGCCACGAAACGTCAAATCCGTGTGAAGGCAGAAGTGATTGTGGATCTTGGCTGTCGTCTCCCGAAAGAAGAGTTTCCTGTTCCTTTGCAGGTATTTGCTCGACTATGGCATTGTCTTCTTGTAGAAGTCTCAGCTCGTCAGAAAGATCCACATCCAAGTCGTCCTCGTCACTATTTTCAGCGTCGTCGTCTTCATCCTGTTCATCGACCGCAGACTCTGCGTGGACCTCTTCTAAAGGTTGGAAATCGGTTTCGTCGTCAAGGTCTTCATCCTCGTTCTCTTCTTCGATTTGATCGCTGTCCATAAATCTTACTCTCATACGAACACTGCCTGGTTCCTCCCTTTCAGGGGCTACAGAGTCTTCGAGCAAGAGCTGCTCCGACTGGTCTTCTTCGTCCACATATGAACCATCATTGTCGTCTTCGTCGAGTTCTTCTTCGTGCGTGATACGTGCTCGTTTTCGAGGGGGTAGGTCAAGTGCTGGGCGATCGCGTGGCGCCCTTAACCAAGGCCTTCCAAAAGCAAGTCCATCGATAAGATGCTTTCCATCGTCGGATATTTGGTGGCGGCCGCTGAGTTTTCGTCGTCGTAGATCGTCGGTAGAAAGTGGTCTAATTCTGTGAAACTGTCAGCGTGTAAAGATATCAAAGGAAGAGCTGCAGGCTGTACAAAACTTGGTCATCCTCCTTCAAAACTTTGCCGACGGGCTGAAAATGTAGCAACTCGAAACTATCACCCTTGCCATCATACAGCTCGACAACATAGTCCTCAAGACCCCAGTCGCCACTCTCAAGCGGCACTACCTCGTTGACCAGTGCGAGGAGCCTAGCGACAGTCAAATCGTCGTTTGCGACGCAAGGCCATACGAGCTTGACTTCGGGGACTGCATGTCTGCGGATGACGAGCCGCAAACGAATTGTTGTGGACATTATGGAGGGTTTCTTTTCTATCCTATGATAGCATGATTATAATAGAAGCGTAAAGAAAAAAGAAGAACCAATGCGGTGACGAAATGCAAAATTCGGCGCGAAAAGAAGTTGAAGATGCGATTTGAAGAAGCTTGACACGCGCCGGCAGAGAAAAGAGCTAGGCCTGTAAAATCGTCACAGTAGCACCTTCAACGGCAAGGCCCGACCCACTATCAACGACACCCGTTTATGATTGACCATTTCGGAAATGAATGTGCGGAAAGGATATTAAAGTATCGAATATAAGTTGTTGCCCATTCTCTGGCGAATTATTGCATAGATTGAGGCTCTCTCGCTATTTACTGGCTCAAATTATTAAGTCTCAAAGACATCTTGTTTCCAAGAAAGTGGGTGTCGTGTAAAGACAAACCTCTTGTGATAATCCAACACCAATGGAATTAGAGCATCAAAGTACAGAGCCAAGGTTGTTCCATTCCTGAATAGCAAGCATCTTGTTCTTGCAAACACATTGAGGTTTGAGCAAAACAATAATGTCTTATGATATATGGTAACAACCTTATGATATAATCAGCTTCTGGTATCCTGAGCCTATACACCAACAATGCACCAGTGATTGCAAGTCGTGATGCAAAGCGCAACTCAAACATATTGAATGTGTGGTTTTGTCTACATATACATCAAGCTCCTGCCGCCAACGCCGTCAATCGATCCCAAAGAAAGATGATAAACTCCATTCAATGATGACAAGAAAGTGCTCCTAGCCAAACAACATCTTCGATATTGGTATATTTCGTTATGTCTTAATAGTCTACTGTGGGAGCGCTGCCATATCGAGCATATGGCCCATCTTCTCAATCTGATGTCCATTGTTAGCTGACAGCTTATAAGGAACTGATATGTCTTGTTATAGCGTACCTTGGTCTTGAGATAGCCCTCCACCTCTTGACTCCTGAAACCTCCCCGACCCTTCCAGGACAGAGGAACCATAGCCACGCGCTCCCTAACCACAACCTCCCTATTAGAACCCTCAACTGCGCGAATCTTGTCAGGATTGTTGGTCAACAATCGAACCTCTGGCTGTCCAAGATCAAGCAACATGGCCGTAGCCAAGCCATAGCTTCGAGCATCAGCGGGATGTCGCAGCAATAAGTTCGCTTCAACAGTATCAGATCCCAGATCCTGGAGGTTATAAGCCTTGAGCTTCTCGCCAAGACCAATCCCACGACCCTCTTGCCGCAAGTAAATAATAATGCCACCAGCCTTGTTACCAGGTAGACTCATCAAACGAGCAGCTTCGTCGAGTTGCTCACCGCAGTCGCATCGCGCTGACCATGCTGTCTCACCTGTGTAGCACTCGGAGTGAATTCTTACCAGGGGAGGCTGGTCTGACGGTTGCGGTGGCTGTTGCTCTTGAGGCGCTGCTGACTCGACACCACTGGTTGTGCGACCGGGGAACAGTCTGCCTGTGTATGCGCCGCGCACCATGCGGTCCATCTCGGTCTCGCCCTCTCGAACAGCATCTAGACTCTTACTTCGGATATTGTTGCCAAACACAATAGCAAGGTGTTCCTTGTTATCCACATTGTTGGTGTACAAGTGCAAGAACATCTCTGTACCTGCTACCGTAGGAATACGAGCACGCACAATGCACTCAACCTCCGGGAGAGTCTGGAGGAGCTTGGGTTTCTTGGATCCGCATCCTCCGGAAGGAATGGAGCTATCGACGGGAACACCGCGAAGACCGTGAGTCGACGGTGTAGAAGTTCCGGGTGTAGAGGGAGGTGTAAATGATGGCGAGAGCAGTGAAGGCGGAGGTTCTTGGCCGATCGGCGTCTCGGGATCGGGGTGGGCGGAGACGGAAGCGGAGGCGGGAGTGGAGGGAGCGGGGGAGAGTGACAATGAGTCTATGGATTGCTCAAGGGATTGTTGGTTGTGCGAGGTAGAAGCATCTGCGGCCTCTGTCTTGGGAGAGTAGAAGGAGGGCAGAGCTGAGCTGGAGCCCGCCGGTGAGCCTGTCATGGTATCAGACGGCATGTTCTGGCTTGAGGCGGGCAAGGACGGCGCCGCGATCGGGTTTTGGGAGATTCGGATTCAAGTGTCGCAAACTCGGGCGGAGCGGTTCGCTAAATGCGCTTCGATCGGTGGGAGGTGAAGTCGATGTTACAGAGAGTAGGAGAGAGGCAATTGGGTATACAGAGTAGTCGTGTGTATCCTGTTGTGTTAAAGCAATGGATTGAGTAGTGTAATTCTGTGTAATGGCGATAGTTTGCGGAACCATGACTTGATAGAATGGTGGGGTTGCTTCAATTCAAGGGTACAAAACGGGGTTGGTCTCATTAGTCATCGGGTTCGACGACATTTCCATCGCGCGCGCTCATGACAATTTGGCCGCGGGGTTGAACCCTGATTATATGAATTGTATCCGTGGTGGTTACAGTATGTTTACTTGTACAGGTAATGACATCAGGTAGGCTATTAAAGCTGATTGAAATGTAATATCACTTAGGAATCTGTTTCGAATCAACAATATGCTTACGATACTGCTTGGGCCGTAAGGACGGAACCTGCACGAGATATGCCTCTAAAGAACCTCGGCGAAAGCGGCCGAGGCCGGCGAGCGGGGCGCCGTTGACGGGAGGAGTCTCTGTAAGCATTTCCAATCCACCAATGATTCTGAGTCAGTAACCGAAACATGCGGATAATCATCCGCTCCTCATGTGAACTCTTCCAGTTGTGTTGTCGGGTAAGGGGAATACCGCTATATACGAGACCCAATATGTCATTTCGAGTTGATTGACTCAAGCAATGACGTCTTTGACTTTCCAAGCTTTGAATTATTGTCATGATCAATAAACTTGGTGGCCAAAGTAAAACGTTGAGCTGGGTCTTATTGTGTCAAATGAAGCTATTCCAACGTGTCGTGCGACTTCAAAAATACATGTAATACAACCAAGACCGGGGACTCACGAGGGAGAAACACAGCGGAGATGGTTTACCAATGCTTGACAAGTCACCAGTGGCATGAAGCTGTGCAATTGCTACAAATGAGCCTTCTGACTCTCGAAAATACAGAGCTTTAGGGTAAGCCAGTATCATGGCGTTGACAAACTCATGCCAAGACCACGGCCGTTTACCAAGCATCCAACGGTCTCCCCGCCGCTTATTACCACGATCCCCTCAGACAAACATTACGGAAGCTCACGAGACCACCCCTCATCAGCGACAAACACTTCACTCCCTCGCACGAAGCGGCCTGTCATCAAAGAAGGGATGAAACAAGGCCATCTCTGCCCTAATGCAGGTCCAGCGTTACAGTAGGCCTAACCGCCGTGGCAGAAACTCATAAGTGTCACTCCACGAAAATAAGGGGATGAACCGGTTGTTTCTTTGTTCTGTTTCCCCTGTTTCATGAGTGCGCAGACAAACAAACACGTAGCTATTAGCTGAAGCTGACAGGGCTGGCATTACCTCCCGGCTGCACCCCTGGACACGCAGCAAACTGCCGAAGCGCTGGAGCGGTGTGATTGTTCTTTAGGTTTAATAACAGGACCTTCTTGGCTGAAGTATCATTGAAAGCTGCAGAGACAGCAAAGCAGATAATGTCGATCGCTGTGAAAGAAGCATGACGTTGAAGGATAGCCCTGCCGGTCCGACTGTGCCTTGGTGATCCTTTTGCACGTGGCTTGCTTATCCCCACCGGTCAATGCTGGCCCTACGCGCCTTGAAAGAACAACTCATGTTCATACTGTACGGTTCCAAGGAAGAAAGAAGAAAAGAGGTACAAGGATAAGATGCTGACTGCACGGGTGTGCTAGAGCTTGCAGGGCTGTGGAAATGCCTCATCAGGGGGAGTTTAAGGTAAGGGCTGAGCCAGAGGGGGCTGGGAGGCTGAAGGTGTAAGCCACATAACGCCAAGGGGCCAGTGAAAGACCTCCAAATGGAAAGGAACAGAATAACGTGATGTTCCTGATCGCGATTGAGTTATTCATCGATGTTTGTGAGTATCAGTTGGGGACAGAAATAGATATCAATAAGCCACGGCATGCGGTTGAGAAAATTACTTCGAGCCCTATCTCACACGTTGTCATAGATCTGTGTAAATACCGATTCAGCCACTTGACTTTTAAGTGCTGTGACATAAGAGGCATTGTGATAAATTGAAAAGTGACACACGCAAAAGCAATTACTGCAAGTTAAACCACTCTGAGGCCAGTCAAAGGGATGATGTCTCAGTGGTGTTAAGCGCTGAGGCTGTCACTTTTATATGGTCACACAAATGAATTGGCAAAAGCAAAGTGAGGTAGATGGTAATGTATTGACATTTCATCAAGTATGTACATGAGAAGTGAATGTAAAACAAAAACATATTTTCCTTCCTGTATCCTGTGTATCATTCCAAAAGTTTCATATCATTCATAGCGAGTGATACGCCCCCTGCATCTATCTGCTAGGGCGGCGATTTTCTATTGTGATCATCATAGCATGTAAGACATAAGACATGCGTTGTCATCTACTGAGCAGCGACCTTCTTGCCAGAGCCGTAGAGGATGTTCTCGACCTTGAGGTTGAGGTCCTTGACGGAGCCGAGACCGCTGGGGCACTCGGGCTGGTTGCTGACGGCAAGGTTGAGGTGGCACTTCTCGTTAACACCGTGCTTGCAGACGGGGTCGTTGATGTTGTAGAGCACGTAGTTCTGGGCGACCCAGCTCTTGGGCTCGCTGAGGCAAGAGGCGACGTAGTTCATGGAGTTGGCGGCAGCGAGGGGAAGCTTGCCCTTGTCGAGGATGTTCTTGCACTTGGAGGCGTGGACGTACTCGTAGTCCATGGCGATGCCACCGCCCTGCTGGGGGTCCTTGGTGGCAGACTCGCCGAAACCAAGGTAGTTCCAGGCATCGTAGGAGATGTCGTGAGCGCCGCCGGAGGAGTCGATCTTGAGGAGATAGACGGAGCGGCCCTCGTGGGAGACCTTGACACAGATGTTGTTGCAGTCAATGGAACCGGGCCAGTAGGCGACGCGGTTGGTGTTGATCTTGCAGCCGAGAACTCCAATGCTGCTGGAGTACTGGTCGTGGGGGGTGATGCTGGCAGAGCCGGAGTCACCACGAGGGAGAGGGCCGGCAGAGACCAGGGCAGCAGAAGCAGCAGCAAGGATGGTGGTGAACTTGGAGAACATGTTGACGGTGTTGTAGAGAAAAAGTTGATGACTTTTTATATACTTTGGAGTTGTGTAGTTATTCTGGAGACTGGCTCGACTTGGTTATATCTCAACGCACGGCGGAGAGAGGGAATGAATGGGCAAGTTGAGTGTGTTTGTAAGGACTGATCTCAGATCAAGGTCTGGAGCGACGGCCAGCCGAGTGAATGTATGAAGATGTTGGATAAAAGGAAGGAATCTCACAAGAGAGTGTGTGCTGAATCAAAGGAAAGATCTTGCATTAGAGGTGGATGAGACGGGAGTTTATATACATGAATGAGATCGAGTATGAGAGCAGAGCGGCTCTCCACAAGGTCCTGTCAACCGGAGGTACATCCTGAGATCTCGGGGAATCAAACATTTCAATTTTTGCAAAAGGGAGAAGCTAGCCAGGGTGTGTGCATGTGTCTAGGAGACAAAGGGCTGCGTGTACATGCATCGAGGCGAAACAGCTTAGACGTGGCCTAGCGAGAGAGAAAAAGTGACCTCTGGAGTTGAAGTTTATGGAGGAGTGGAACTCGGGTGCAAGCATTGGACCCATCAGGTCCCCAGAGTCAGAGTCAGTGAGAGGAAACAAACAGACGACATGATTCGCGAGGTCAGAACATGGGGGCAAGTTCACTAGTCAAGAGGGACCATTCTTGTTGTGAAGGCTCAAGTTTTTAGTTGTCTCCGCCCGGCTCGCTGCCGATAGAGGAACAGAAGAGGTGTGGTAGACCCAAGGGCAGCCAGTGGCCGGGTGTCTTCTGGTAGCGTTCCGGAAAATGTCTCAGTGGATGAAAGTGAAAGTCTGAGGCACGGTGCGTTAGTCAGGGACCCGGCACGGCGGCAGATGCACACACTCAAAGGTTTGAGGTGTCGGGCCCTGGGCTCTGACTGGTTTTGTGCCTGGCACGATGGCACGCTGTGCCTGATCCTCCCTTGCCCCCCTTGTTCTTGTGCCTGAGCAACCCATGTCAGTTGCATTCGAGCGTTGTCTGAGCCTCAGGAACAGAAACGCAAACCTCTATCAATTGCCGTCTGTACTCTCAGCCTCAGGCACAGTAATCGATCAATCACATGATTTCTTTGAGTCGTGCCATTATACAGTATCTCTATAATCCAGAATAAAAGTGTGAGTGGATTAATGTAGCAGTGCAGTTTTATTCGCGCGCTCCGTTTCCTCAGGCTATACCTACAGGTGAATAACTAAGGTAGGATAGGTAGGCGGACGGACGATGAGACTAGACGGAGCAGAAAACGGAGCGAAAACTCTGCAGGCCCACGATACGTGCAACATGCTTCGCGCCACGATCGGGGCTCTCAGTTTTGTATGCCTGATATCAAGAAATGTCGGCCTGACAACTCAACGCCAACACTGTGATTGTGATACTGTACGGATGCAGGCACCGTCCAAAATGGTCGCGCTACACAACAGCACCACCAAGAAATGCCATGCCACGCCAAATGCCTCAGGTTCTCTCTCAGACGGTGGATCAGATGAAAACTCATCCAACCAACAACAGCGTCTGCAGAGTCATCTAGGACTTTGTCAAAAGTACCATTCTCCAAGGCAGACTGTACAGTATGTTCCTGTATAATAATTTCACCGATGAGTGCCTTGGAATTGGACCTGGTAAAGATCGTGATTGCCAAGCATTTGAGCAGTCAATGCCACAGACGGCTCGCAGCGGGAAGCCGATAAGCTTGTTTCATTTATTATTCGTGTTTGTGGAGGAAACAGGCCAAACATTCCTCTGTTTCCTTAATTAATTGTCGATCATGCCAATAAATATGGGCATCTATTGACGGGAGCCTGCCTGCCAATGTCAATGTCCTGTCAGCTTTTGTGATGGAGGGATTCACAAGAAACATCCATCAAACATTGAGGGCTTGACCACGTCACAGTAAGACAAGGCAATTTGACCCGCGTTCTTGTACTGTACTGTTGGCCTGAGGTGGTCTCTTAGGTCAAGTCAGGATGAGGCCATAACTACCGCTTCATCAACCGCTCTTCTTCCAAGGCACACGACGAATCATAGACAATCATCTTGCAGTCGTCATCTTGGTCTTATTCCTGCAAGTATTGCCTGTGCAATTGGCCGAACAACCAAGCCAAGGCTTCTTCGTCACTCTCTCCAAGAGATACTGCGCTCTTTTCTGCTTGTCATTCATACTGTGCGCACCTTTTTTTTCCGCAATCGCACCCACAAACTGTGCCTCGTCGTTGTGGAGTTTCTTGGTGATGGGGCCAAGAACAAGGTTTTCTATTCTCCTTCACTCTCTTAGAAGAAGCACTTTAGCGGGTTTCCAGATTTTCGGGCTTATTCTCGCCCGGCTTTAAGAGAAAATAACCCACTCACACAGTTCCGCACCTACACAAATCCAGAAAGTATTCCGTGGAATAAAGAGCAAAACTCTTGACTTGAACGCCATTGGCTCGATGACTTGTGGCTGAAGCTTGTAGGGCGGACCGCGAGACCCTTTCAAGACTTGACCGCGGCAGAGGCACCAGCCAGACCACATGGCACTTGACAGTTCCCTTTCATCTTTGACTTTCTCTTTGACTCGAAGACTAAAAAGCCTCTGATTCAAAGCCTGAAACTCTGCGGCTTTGTTAACCAGAATAGAAAGCTGTTTCCGCCCGGCATTCACCACACCATCATAACTGACACGACCGTTTATGACATCTTCCACGCTTCTTTCGCCTCTTCCATGTTTCTGGTCGCCGTTCTAGAAAGTAAATCTCGGTTGAGATAGAGTTCCAACGCTCTACCAGCCTCTGAGTTACCTGTCCGCCGGTTCTGGCCGATCTTGTACATAATCACATTCTTCCGTTATGTACGCCTCGTAGAACCGTCACAGGCGCCGCGCCGTCCAGCATGCCATCAATGCTAGGTTATGGACGGTTGTCCGGCCGTTCAACAATACAAGCTTCGCTTTGTACGTAGTGTCTTCTCCACTTGACCTTCTAAACAGAGTCTGGATAACTTTTGAGCCAGTCTTGTACTTGTCGAGCGAGAATGAATGCATTGCTGTGATTCGGTCACATGGTGCTCTGCATGGTGGCTGCAAACATCAAGGTGGACTCTCTACAGATTGTTTACCTTCCAGCTTGGTCTATAATGTTAGGTTCTCGGCTCATGCATCGGCTCCATGGACATTCCTTCGTCATGCAAGTCAGGCGATTCATGGTTTGAATGGCTTTCGCAGAAATCTAGAGCGTTTGTTGTTCCGATAACGCAGAACGTATTGTTCGTTGGTCCGGGGATCTCGCTGTTCTCTGCATCTTGTTGCTTCCTCTGAACCATGACTCTCGTGACTCTTCTTTCGAGCGCAGATGAACAAGACTTCACTAGATCTTCATTTCCGAACAATCCCTTGACTTCAATATCTGGGGTATTGTGGAATTGGCCCACGCTCGTATTCTCCGTCGACACTCCGGTGTTTGAAGGGCCGTTCCGACCTACATTGGGAACTCCTGTATATCATCCCCACTCACGATCGTCTGGGGAAATACGAACTATTGATCTCCTATGCAAGCTTGACGTTTCCTGTGGACCACAAGCAGATCGAGTCTTTGACACGTTGATTGCGCATGAGTGCAGCCAACTTCTTGACACTGGAGACTTCCAGGCCGCAATGCCTCTGTGATCGGTCTTTTGCTAGATAACTTGAGATGGTGTGAGGGTAGGTCTTGTGATTTTGTTCTGAATGTCCTGAGGAGGACCTTACTCGCTCGATTTCCATGTGTGTGCTCTCATCGTTGGACTAGACGAACACCCGGCAGGTTGATACTTCGACCGTCAACTCTCAAACTCTCAAGCCATTGTAGTGGTCACTGTAGTCTTGGGCATCCACCAAGTACCCTGATTTGCCGAGGCCGTAGGTTTGTCCACTATGGACTGTCTGTATGCATTTGCGGTATTTTATTCCGAAGATGCAGAGGTTGAAGTTACTTGTTAATTGTGTGCATCAGGCTAGCGTCTATTGTTGTCAATCAGCCCAGTGGATTAACCAACAAACAGAACTTCAACAGCCAATTGCATATCTAATGTCCCAATTTTGCACGGGATAGAAAACACAACCGGGAAAGTATCCTGCAGACTCTGTGACCATAGAATTAGTCAGAGGGCACGTGGAATAGGAGCGATAGTGGTCTATGGGTGCAGAATGACGAAGTAAAACAAATACTGTAGGGTAGTCAAGATCTGAAGCCAAGGTGAACCATGGTGAAGCCCCACCAAACTCGGTGAGTTCGCTCAGCATTCGCGATAAGATAAGCCAGAATTTTAAATTTTTCGAGTCTCTGCGGCTTCTTCAACACCATACGATTGCGATAGCTTCGCAAACAGGCCCGACGACAAAAATGGCGCCAATTGATCACGCCGCCGCCAAGGCTGAAAAGAAGGCGAAAAAGGAGAAGAAACGAGCCCGAGAAGAAGATGCAGCTGCCGACACCGAGCGAAAGCATAAAAAGTCCAAGAGCGTTGCTGCCGCAGAAGCACCTGAAGCAAGCAGCGATTTGAAGGCCGAGAAGAAAAAGAAGAAGAGCAAGAAGGACAAACATGCCGAAAATGCTGTCGCGCAACTAGAGGCAGAAGCTCCTGCGGTAGAGGAAAAGCCGGAGAAGAAACATAAGAAGAAGAAGCATCACGATGCGGAAGTCGCAGCTACAGAAGAGGCTGACACCCCGGTTGCAGCGGATGGCGAGAAGAAGAAGAAGAGCAAGAAGAAGCACAAGGAAGCCGAAGCGATAGAAATTGCAGAGCGACCAAAGAAGTCCAAGAAGGACGAGACCGCTGTTGAGCCCGAGGAGGATGCTTCACCCGCCGACCCTGACGCTATGGAGATTGACATGCCTCCTCCCGCCAAACCCTCAAAGTCGAGCAGCAACATTTACCAACCACCCGATATCCCCGCGAACCCTCAATTCCCCTTCTTCACACAGACCGTGTCACTCTACGAGCCTCTCTTCCCCATTGGCTGGGCGCAGCCTGTCACAAACTGCCAGCAACAGCACCTCTCACATCTCCGAAACAAGTACGTGCCTTCGCTGCGCGGTGTTCTCCTCGATTACAAGAATGTTGCTTTCGGCGAAAACCCTGGACGAAAGGGCGCCGCTACGGATGATGAGTCGCCGGCGACTGTCATGGCCAAGGGCGAGTCTGCTGTTGGCTTTGGCTGGATCACCGCTGATGTTGATCTTTTTGTGCCGAGTCGCGGTGCTTGGATGGAGGGCAGTGTTAACTTGCAGACTGAGGGACACATTGGCGTTGTCTGCTTTGGCAAGTTCAACGCTTCAATTGAAGCTCGTCGACTTCCTCCCGACTGGAAGTGGGTTCCCAACGAATCCCCCGAGGCTCAAGGCTTCGAGGAGACCGCTTCAGTCATCACCGCCGACGATCATGGTGTGGTTCGTCAAATTCACAGCACCGGTTTCTGGGCCGACGGCAACGGCGACAAAGTTAAGGGCAAGATTCGCTTCCGGATACGTAACTTCGACGTCGGCACCAGTGGTGAGACCAGCTATCTCAGCTTGGAGGGCACAATGCTCGACAAGGCTGGTGAGAAGGCCGTTGTCGCTGAAGAGGCAGAGACAGCAAGGATGCGAAAGGGCAAGAAGGGCAGCCAGCGCGTCCAGAGAAGACGTATTCCCGAGTTCGCAATGACGCGCTTCGCTGTGGAGGGAGAGGAGCAGACGGAGGACAATGAGGCGGAGAAGCGCGAGGTGTTGGCGCTGCCCGAAAATCTGTAAAAAGAGAAAAGCATGGGACTATAGGGAGCAAGGAGTTGTGTGATACCTCGATTTAATGATGAACACTGTTACCAAAAAAGTTTGCGCTAATGCTAAAAGATCGCTACCTTTGTCGTTACAAAGGATCCTGCCCAGTACTTATATACAAAAACAACCTAGTCCTTAACGCCGAATACGTGATACATAAAGACTGCTCATGCAGCAGCCTTGACCATAGGCTCCCATGGTCGAGCCAAGTTCCAGAGATATACTTCTCCGACGGGCTCTTCGCCTAAAGCTTTGACGAGAATGTGTTGAAAGAGAGGGACGTTGGAGAAGAGAGGGGCAACGGGAGAGATTGATGCTCGATCCCAACCTGGAGAAAGACCATGCGCCCATGAAGGCTGTCGGACGAAATCCTCAACTTTGTCGTGGTATGCATCCCAGTCATTAGAGTGATCATTCACGACGACCTGAAATCTCACGCCCTGAATATCAACAGTGATGCGTTGCACCATACTCGGAAACCCAGCCTCAGCACCGGAGCTCAGAATCCAAGTGTAATCCGTCTGATCACCATTACTCTCCCAATCATACCAAACCTGCGTTCCCATCTCAGAAAAGTCATTAAGAACAAGACGTCCTTCTGCATCAAAGCTCAGTTCGCAATGTCGTGCATCAATACCCGGCAGTGAAGGAAGCACAATATCGCATGTTGAAGGGTCGGAACCGAGAACGAAAGACCCAGGGCGTTTGGGGGCTTTGTCGAACGAGAGTCTGATGGCGCGAGAGGGACGGCTGCCCAGGAGGTTTGGAAGCCGGGAGAGGAGCGTTGGGGATGAGGTTGTTTGCACGGCGCGGGAGATGTTGGAAGGCAGATGTGTTGTTTTGTCAGCGAGAGAGTTTCGCGCTGTGGGGACTAGCCAGGCGATGATGTCGGACATGATGATTAGAAAAGATTGGAGTTGAGAGAGAGTGGTGTTGTAGTGAGGGTATATAGTGAGTTGACCAAAGATGGTGTTAATGGTAGTGGAGTGTATAGTATAACAAGGCTCAAACGAGAGAAGCCAAATATTCAAGATTGGTATAAATGATTTAGTTGTAATAGAATAAAACGAAGAAAGCACGCTGAAAAAGACTGTCGAGTTAATATTGGTGGTGTTGACCTCCGGTTTATATCGTAAGTCAACACCTCACCCAACGCCGTTGCGACGACAACCACTGGCCATCAATGCACCGCGCTGAGCGCGACGCGAATACCATGAGAGGCTCAGATAGAGAAATACTCGAAAACACTTGTTTCAATCTGCTAGGCTGCTCTGTGTTGTGGTGTTTGAGCGTGGGTGAACGAGAGCCAATCATTTTCGGTGATCCTAGAGATGGAGACATCAGAGCCACTGAACTAGAAGGGATAGGCACATGATTGAGGTAGAGAGGATAGAATATATTTGAGTCTCTGGGAAGGTCTGGGTGAGGGGATTTGATGTGTTGTTTGAAGTGGTAGGTTGGGATATGCTTAATTGAGTGGTCGTGGAGTTGGACCCTGCATGCATTTGACTGACTCATAGTGTTTTGTTTCATAGACTATGCTATTGAGGTTTTTCTCGAATAGAAACTCATGATTGATATGGGATCTGTAGCTCAAGAGAAGCTTGGCCCTGTATCTAGGCATGCTGTAACTTGTTCCACACCGATTAGGCAAACATCGACTCACGCTGTCTACATTACACGACAAGAACAGTCAAAGAATATTACGAAAAAAGAGAAGGGGGTTATCTTGAGACCGAATCTGGGCAGCTAGCCTTCTTACTCAATCATTGACCGAGGTTGGACTGAGGTTGGGTTGTCTGAGGCACGATCTTTGCCTTCGTGTCGATTATCGTGACATGCAGTCCGCGGGCAGCAACAGGGATAGCGCCAGTATGAGGGATCATAGCGAGAGTTTATTGACTGCGTCTATGAAGGGTATTTGCAAACTGTCACTTCCAACCACAAGTCCTTAAACTCTGCGCCTTACAACAGATTGCTGAGTTCATACTCGGCCATGCAAATAACAAACATGAGATTCAGCCACTGGAAAGGATGCCAAAATCGGTATATATGCTTCATAAGGTCTTTTTGAAACGATCAAGCTCTCGGTTCATACAAGCAGCTATTAGCTTTACAAGCTCGCCAACCTATTTGTACTTGAGTGTGATGACTTCAAATCTTAGTACCTATTCTATTTGCATACCGAGGCTCCAGAGGCTAATGCTCAGTTGATCTCAAGTCTACAAGAGAAGCTACTGAAGCATTGGGTAGATGTCTAGACCTTGGATGTTATCTCAGGTACCCCCTGATTTTTGGCACCGCGAGGCAGCCGCCAGACAGTCTGGGTGGCTCACTGCCACTTGCCAACACCTGCACCAAAATTCATTTTCCCCCCCTTTTCTTTGGGGACCTTGTTTCTTACCTGTGCAGTTTGCCTGGCCTCTCTTTCTATTCCTTGTCTGATCTTCATTCTCCTTGTCAACCTCCGCGATGGATGAACACCACGACCACGCGATCGCCCTTAGCATTGCGCAGGCCGTCGAAGCCGACGCAGAACTCATTGCCGCTCTCATTCGTGAGGATGAACAGGCTAGACGAGACCACGAATTTGCCATGCAGCTGGAAGAGGACTCAGATGCTACGCCCGAAACAGATGACGATGGCGATCATGTTGGGCTTGATGACGAAACTTACCATACACTGCACGCTTTCAACGTTGCTGTTCAGCCATCAGAGAACACTGAAGTTGAAATGGAACTCAGTGATGAAGAAGATCACGATGACATGAGCTTTGGCGAAGAAGATGAGACAGAGTGTGGAAGCAACCCCGACGAGGACTTCGAGGGTGACGCCGATGATCAGAGCGACTGCACAGCTTCTCAAGAGGACTTCTCCTACATGGATGAAGATGAGATTCAGGCAGAGGAAACACAACCCGACGAAACTCAAACCGAGGACGCCGAGAAAACCAATGAAGAGAGAGATGCCGATGAGCACCCAGGAACCGCGTAGGCCGCGTCCCCCGCTCCCTCCGAGCTACACGTCGAAACGAAGGAGTGTCTCTACTGCAGCGACCAGTTCCCCAAAGATGAGGTTTACGATGCACCCTGCTCCCATGGAATGTGCCAGCCATGCCTCATCAGAAGCATCCAGACAGCGATGAAAGACGAGTCTATCTTTCCGCCAAAGTGCTGCGGCCAGGCTATTCCTGTGGACAACACAAACGCATTCATTACGGAGGACTTGTTGACCGAGTATGACAATAAACGAGAAGAGTTTGAAACAACGAAGCGCACGTACTGCAGCGACAAGGCATGCTCTGCATTTATACCCACTCGGCTCATCGAAGATGGTATTGCCCGCTGCACTCGCTGCGAGAAGAGGACGTGCCTTAATTGTTTGAGCGAGGCACACGAGGGTACATGTACCGACGACCCTGAGTCACAGCGAGTTATTCGTTTGGCCGAGGAAAAGGGATGGCGGCGTTGCGAACAATGCAAGAACATGGTCGAACTGGACCACGGCTGCTTTCACATCTGTAAGTTACCTGACCTGTTGTTCTGTGCGTTATCTAACCATTGTTTTAATATAGCATGCCGCTGCAGCTACCAATTCTGCTATCGCTGCGACGAGAAGTGGAAAACCTGTGACTGTCCTCAGTGGGACGAGGAACAACTCATGGCGCGGCGAGCAGCAATAGCTGCCGCTGCAGCAGCCCCAGCCCCAGCACCGGCAGCAGCACAACGCCAGTATCATCCATGCCGTCACCAAGGCTACGTTCGGTTTGACCGTGAGCGCCGTGAAGAACATTGCGACGATTGTGGGGAATTGATGTGGCATTTCATTATGTGTTGTCCAGGTTGTGGCCTCGAGCTTTGCCTTCCATGTCTCTTGATACGCCGACGCGCGTTGTGAATCTGAGGTTGAAGTTGGTTTGGCTCTTTAGCTTCCTCGGATCTCTCCTCCACTCAGATCCAATTTGGTGGGGTTGTTAGTGGTTTGGTGGGAAACCTCACACAAACACTAACGTTGACGCCATCAAGTCGCTGGACAACACCATCCGCAGATAAAGCCATTACCTTCGATAGCGGTATTTCCGGTAGATAATTCTTGTAGCGACGGATGTTCAAAGAATTTAATCATAGAAATTGTTCTCCAGAAGAGCCTGAAGAAAGGCATTGTATCTCCACCCTTTCAATTGTCTTGCAGCAGTGCACTTACATTAACGTCTTTGACGATTCATCAATATGCGACCTCCAGCTTGGATACAGCCAGTGCTGTTAGCAAGCTCTCTGTTGTCTCAAAGTACCAATGCGTTGTTCAACTACGAAGCAGAAGACCAGGCCGTCCTATCGCCAAATGATGAGGTTGCACAGAGTAAGCCAAAGACAAGCCTTGGTGGCAAGAAGAACATTGTCTTCATTCTCACAGATGACCAAGACGCTGTCCTAGACTCCGTCTCTTATATGCCCAAACTCAAAGAGCATATCATTGACAAGGGTACATCGTTTGTCAACCATTTCACCACCACGGCAATTTGCTGTCCATCCCGTGTTGCACTGTGGACTGGGAAACAACCCCATAACACGAATGTAACAGATGTCAATCCACCATATGGTAAGTTCCAGGTTTTAGTGAGGATACAGAGAAAACGCTGATCATAAAGGCGGCTTCCCTAAGTTCGTCTCACAAGGACTGAACGAGAACTACTTGCCTGTATGGTTGAAAGAAGCCGGGTACAACACATACTACACCGGCAAGCTCTTCAATGCTCATACCACAAACAACTACAACTCGCCTTATCCTGCAGGATGGACAGGAACCAACTTTCTCCTTGACCCGGGCACGTATGACTATCTGAATCCCATCTACCAGCACAACCAGGAACCACCAGTTCAACACAAAGGAGTGCACACTTCAGACTTGATTTCCAAATATGCACATGAGCTTCTCAAGGAAGCCATGGATTCTCCGAATCCATTCTTCGTCGCTATTGCGCCCGTTGCACCGCACTCAAATGTCAACCTGAGACGGCAACCTGGAAATCCGAGTGCACCTCTTATGACTATTCCTATTCCCCTTGAGAGACACTCTCATCTTTTTGAGGGAGTCAAGATCCCAAGGACAGAGAACTTCAACCCGGACTCGGTAAGTTGTATTGAGACTTGGACTAGAGCCAATGCTGACGGTGCAAAAGCCGAGTGGTGTGAGCTGGATTCACAAACTCGCCCAGCTCAACGACTCTTCAGTCTCTTACCTCGATGACTTCTACCGCGCTCGTCTCCAGGCTCTTCAGGGTGTCGACGAGATCGTAGAGCAAGTGATCAAGCAGCTTGAAGATGCTGGCATACTTGACGAGACATATATAATCTACAGTTCTGACAACGGATATCACCTAGGCCAGCACCGACTGCCTCCTGGCAAGGAGTGTGGCTTTGACGAAGATATCCGCGTGCCACTCTTCATCCGAGGTCCAGGTGTATCCTCCGGATCCATTGAGAATGCCGTGACTACACACATTGACCTTGCTCCTACGATTCTCAAACTCGCAGGTGCGGACCTTCGCAGCGACTTTGACGGAACTCCCATCCCGGTGTTGCCGACTCAGGAGAACAAGCGACACGAGCACGTAGCGGTCGAGTACTGGGGCGGTGCCATCGCTGAGGGCGAGATTGGCGGTTTTGGTATGTTCAATCGACCTTGAATGTTGAGTTCAACTTGCTGACGGAGCTACAGATGGCAAAGGCCAGATCTTTGCGCAGAATAATACATATAAGGGCGTGAGGATAGTGCACGAGGACTACAATCTTTACTACTCGGCTTGGTGTAGCAATGAGCACGAACTCTATGATCTCAAGGTATGTTTGTCTCAGTGATGTTGACTGGCTTGACGCTGACCCTCATTAGACGGACCCAGGACAGTTAAACAACCTCTTTCCTCACGATGATGCGAAGGCCAGCGCTGTGCTCCTGGGAACCACTACCGGACAGGTCCTCAATCGCCTTGATGCTCTCATGCTCGTACTGAAGTCTTGCAAAGGCAACACGTGCATTGAACCATGGAACATCCTGCATCCGGAGGGTGGCGTGACGAGCTTGAAGGATGCTCTTCAGACCAAATTTAATGCCTTTTATAAGGAGCAGGTCAAGGTTCGGTTCGATCGTTGTGAGTACGGATACTTGATTGATGCTGAGGGACCTCAAGTTGGATATGAGTATCGCGAGGGCCTGGAGTGGCATCATTGGACTTGAGGGGCTGTCTCGTGCTTTTGACAGCATTATTAGTAGTCTGTAAAAATGGACTATAATATTCCGAGGCGATTTGCATATGCCAATAGCACTTGCGTGGGCATATGTATAATGAGATTGTTCTCGATAATATAACTGGCGTGATTAATGAGTGACAGATCGAGAGTCGGCTTTGTCGGCGTATGTTATGGCATCACTTTATCATCCTAAGAGTGGAGTACTGAGTAATGGCCTTGTGATGTCTTTGAGCTTCGCCAAAGCTGGGCATGCGCTGATATCGTGTTGTTCTTACGTGATGAAGACCTCTAGGTCCTAAGATTGCCTTCCTTCGATTTGACATGCTTAAGCATTTTGTGAGGAATATTGAATGGGCCCATTCCTTGGTCAACAGATGGCGCTTCTGGTAGGAATACTGAAGAACATTTGAGTTCCAATGAAAGTTTCCAGAAGCCTGATCATTTTGATGGGCCTGAGATCCTTGTCGTGTTGGGAACTGTAAGTCAAAGCGTCAGTCTGCAATGAAGTGCTAGATGCAAACGCACTGGTGGAGGAGGTGAAAGTTCGTGGATTAAGGATTATGTATCAGAGAATAAACACAAGAAATCAGAATGAGATGAAGAAGGGTATTGTGCAACTGTTTTGCTGGTTGAATGTCCGTATCTTCACCAAGGTACAGGCCCGGAGCCGGTGGTGGCCCGGCCCCACTATCTCCGGCGTGGATGAGGTTGAAATTGTGATCATCTCAGACTCACAACGAATGTTACAAGATGACAGGCAGATTTATACTGAGAAAATTATACTTCCAATGCAGCAAGAAGCATTATCATTGAATTAATACCACAGGAAGTGAGTTGGTGATTTGAAGTCGGCGTGGTAATTCACGAGCGTTCATTGGACAGAAATCCATTTCTGCCGGAAATACAAGGCACAAACCGACGCATCCGACCTTGAACCGAAAGAGCATCTCACGACAGCTCTGCCAATCCAAGACAACCTCACATCTTGAAGTCCAATTGATCAGCAACCATGGCTTCCGACGCTATCACCGAGCCGCGGCGTACGTACCGACCCGATTACTCAAACTCGAGCGACTTTTCTCTACCGAATATCGACCGCTGACTTGCTGAGCAGAAGCGACCCGCGAGGAGATGCGCGATGCCAAACTCCCTCTGGCCTACCGAGACAGCTGCGCTCACCTCCTGATTCCTCTCAACAAGTGCCGACGGGATACGTGGTACGCCCCATGGAAGTGCTCGGTAAGTCAATTACCTTTTTGCAGAGCTTGAGGTCAAGGAAGCCCAAGTCCGCAGCTACACCAAGCTCAGCTCAGCCCAGCCCAGCCAAGCTTGAGCCCAACAAAAAGCCGATCATTACCGAGATACCAATACCAATATCAATATCAATATCAATAAAACACCATGCTTACGCTAGAGGGATTGACTAGGATGAGCGACATAGCTACGAGAAGTGCCAGTACGTCGAGTTCAAGAAGCGAGTCGCCAAGATGGACGAGTTGAGGGAGTCGAAGGGAGGTGCACGAAGCAACTAGAGGACCAGACAAATATTCCCGGGTATAGGGCCGGCCCGGAACTGTACATTTTTACAAACAAGCCAAGCCAATGTGTTTGACAAAGAAAACCGGAATAGAAAGAGGCATTCCACCTGAAATGAAACGCAATCGAGAACAAGACGAACGAGAAAGACGAAATTGTGAAATGATGGCGGAGCCTACATGGCGTGAACAACTGGAATCGATGGGCTAATGGAAATAGGCAAGCGAGGAGGTTTGGGCAGAGCCTCATGAGATGCTGATGCGCACTTCCACGGCATAAGAGAGGGACCGGCAAAGAGTGGAGGAACAGTGGGACTTGGGAGTTGAATAGGGACAGGAATAAGAGCACGACTTGCAATGTCGCAGGACATTGTGGCGGAAATACCCTGTCTGGACCGGCACAAGACGACAAATACGCCGACGTGGTGTTGTGCCGGTTCCAAGAGGTCCAAGGGTGAGAATTATATAACGAGGCCGTGAGCCACCGAGAGATTGTGAAGTTGAGTTGGATATTGCCAGGCAGGTTGAGTTGTGGCGTTTTCCATGATCTTCTCCCATCTGTTGCCTGAATATCACCAACTTTTTTGTTCTTCAGTGCGTTGACCATCTATCGGCAGTTGTTTTCCGCAGAGCCTCAACACCAACCTTTTCTATCGCCAAGTTCTTATCGATTGCTGATCGACAGCTTGAGCCTTGACCATGGCCTTGAGAGTCACGATAAGATATGAACGACCTTTGCCGCTGTGTTTAGCCACTTGATGGCCGAGGCATGGTGAAACTGATGATCAACAAGAACACCGGAATTCGTCGGCTCAAGAAAGACACAAGGGGATGACACAGCTCCTTTTCCCTTCATCTTGCACGCGATAGGGCAGATGACGATGAGTCGTGGAGCTTATTGCGAGTGGCATGGTCCCAGCGCATCACGAGTCAGATCATATTCACTTCAGCCTCGCAGGCAAGCAAACCTTGTGTCAACGACGATCCAGTACCGACCGGTTTGGCTCGGCTTGGGACATAACTATCACTGCCATCAACCGGCCCGGTTGTGGTTGTGAGCATCGACTCGGCCGGCTGTGGATATATATCCCAGGCTCGCGTCTTGGATTTACTGCCAAGACTACCACTACGGAGTCTCCGGTGACTTCACAACAACACAATTGGATCACCACACGTTACGTGGAACCACTATTTGATTTCTCTTATATAACAGTTTCTAACAAACGCTGACTGAAAATAACATGACACACATATACAGGGATGACAGAATTCAGGAGATACCAACGTAATGCTCTTACAAAGGGTGAGAGAATGATTCCCGCTGTCTAAACGAAAAGAATAACTGGATACTTGAATTCATACACGAGTCCGAGACCTGCTCAGAAGAGGGCATTGCTTCCGCAGTCGAAGACGCCCTGGATGGAACTGGAGTCGTTGGCAAACAGGTCCAACAGCTCCGTGATAGATGACCACAGACCAGCCGCGTTCATAAAGATCGAAATGGCGATGAGGAATGCGTTGACACAGGTCAACAGGATCTTGATGGGGCTGGCGAACATCTGGTGCCAGTTCATGTGGAACCAGAATACGGCGCTGAAGCCGAATGTGAACCACGAGATGGTAGTCGCCGAGGCAATAGACAAGATAGAGTCGAACACGGGGATGGCGTTGGAGAGGATGAAGCAGAGAGCCCAGAAGACGGTCACGATTGTCATCCAGATGGACCAAGAGCGAACATTGTTGGCAGTCATCTCGCTCTGGAGCTTGAAGTGCTTCATCACCTGGACGTACACATACTTGATTCCGGTGTGGCCAAAGGCGAGTCCGGTGGACAGAACAGCGGGGAGGACAATGCCGTAGGCGATCTTGGCAATGTTCTCTGAAGCCGAGCCGAGGGCGGGCGAGACAGTGTACTCACCAGCAAGACAGTAGATGGCTATAGCCACGATAACGTAGAAGGTGATGGACACAACCTCCAACCAGGCAAGGGCAAAGCCAAAGTCCTTGACGGGGTCGATCATCTCAGCCATGTAAGTGACGAAGTTGATGTTACCAGAGTAAGCGTAGCAGATCTTGAGGCATGCGTTGAGACCAGAGCGGAAGTCGGGGTTCGCTACGATCTTGATGTCCTTCTTCCAGCCGACGGGCGCAGCACTGGGGTTCTTGATTCCAAGGGAGATCATGACCAGCACGGCGGCGGCGATGACGGAGACCATGCAGGGGATGCCGGACTGCGAGACAAACTTGGAGGTCCGGGGCGCGCAGAGGACCCAGCAGCAGAGACAGCCGACGCCGATGAAGCCCACAGTGCAGATGGAGTGGCTGGAGATCGTATTGAAGGCGATAGAGAGCGTGACACTCGCCGAAGCAGCTGTCATGATCACCTGGACCAACAGACCGATTCCAGAGGCGATAGCAAGAGGACGACCACCAACAACTTTGGTCATGTCAACGACGTTCAACACATGAGGATGTCTTCCAAAGAACTGCTTCAGCACAAAAGCAGTATACCACGACAAAAGACCAATGCCAATAATAGCAATAAGACCAGGAATAATACCCATTGTCTTGAGGACGCTGGGTAATGACAGTACACCGAGACCGACTTGGTTGGTAAGTAGAGCAAAGGTGGTGTCCCATTTTGTCATGTTGCGGAAGTTCTTGGAGCCCTCGCCGCCGCCGAAGCCATTGTCTACGACGGGGACGTTATGGGCGGAGTGAAGATCTATGTCGTGGCCCTTTTCATGGTCGAGGGGTACTTTCTCTTTGCTGTTTGTTTTGCTGGAGTCGTGGCCTTGGTCTGAAGGGTAGATGTTGTTGTGGACGTCTTGAGGATATGTAGACATGATGGCGGTTGTATGTGGGTATATGTTAAGTGTGTATGTATAAGTATATTAGACAGACTTTGCTTGCTTAGGGAGTACACATGAGTTATGATATATGATGGGTATACGAGATGGATGAGGAGGAAGGGGAGGATGAAGTACACGTTGAACACAGAGATGGAAGAGCAATATATAAGATACTGAGTTAGCAAGGCTAAGCGTACAGGTAGGTCGGATAAGAGCTCGGAATTCCCTCATTAAGCTCCGCGTAGAGAATGGATTCTGGCCGTGCTTTGCTTGGTATTTGGGGGGGAGCGGGTTCCACCAAGATAGGACTTGTAGTCGGCGAAAGGGCAGCCTTGGATTTCTGGGGAGGCCCTCTTTCTTTCGCCGTGCCTGTCTACGGAGTAGTACATCAGTCCGTTGGGGGCAAAACCCGTGCCTTGTTCTTCTTTTCGTACTTAACTTAGACTATGAGGTAACAAGTCAGCTGTGATGATCATTTCGTCCCTCGAATCTCCCCATATGTGGATTCTCTCTCGTGAGAAGATACTCTACACTTGATCCTGCATCGTAGAGTAGATGCAGGACCCTTGGGACAAACACTCCACGTTCAGTGAGGGATTACATGGGGTTTTAATTGAGCGTCTCTGTTAGGTATTTGCATGGTGCAATTGATGGAGTAAAAAGCTGGGGACATGGGAAAGGGATCAGAGTGGTGGAAACGCGCTAGAAGGCCGTCATGTTACGTACATGACAATGACAATCCAAGCCGATTAGCAGCAGCGAGACTGGACCGGTTTGCCCGTTGTTTTGGGGTTATAAATCCGGGCCGTTAGTAATGACTGATCTGCAAGTGTTTGAGGAGTCAATGGATAGAACTGTTGTCATCACTTGGTAGTTGTAGGGTCTATCATGAATGATCTTCATCATGGTATCCAAGATGATACTTCATGCTGTCTGCACTCTCCTGTAGTATCTTCTCATGATTTGGTTCTGCTCATGAGTGTATGAAGATACCGCTTCTTGTTCGCCTCTGAATTGTGGTTCCAATAAGCTTGGCTACACTCATCCGAAAAAGGCAATAAAGCTACAAGTTACCTAGTTTCAAAACTTTTCTCACTGAATTCGAGGCTGACGGGCCCGTTACCGAGAGAGGGTTAAATCCGCAGCATGGACCCGAAGTGGAGATTTCTCTTTCTGGCCTCTTTTCCCCCATAGCAATAGTACTTTGTCTGATGTTTTGATGATCATGCCATTGAAGTTGAAGGGCATGGATTTGGGTTCTTGTGTTTCTGTTATGGTATGGAAAATGCTGCTGTTGAGTTTTTGCCACGCCAAGAATTGGGGCGCGGAACAAGCGCAGGGAACTGATGTGCTGTTTTGGGGAAATTTGGAGAGATTTTTGGAGATGCGCTCAGATTTACAGGGGTAAAGTCCACTGAAGAAGCCCTATAACTGTCTTTTCTTTAATGGAGAAATAGTCAACTCAGTTGGTCTATCAAAGATATGGTGTTCGACAACCAAGATGACCACGAGTCAACAAAAGTACATATTACTGAGGAATAAGCTTATTACAGTGTCATGCAAGAGTCAGTCACTGCGGCTTACAGTATCCTCAGCGCGGAAAATTACCCCAAGCATCCCTGTCCTTCATGTCGTCATCCCTAATCCCTGATCACGTACTCTTTTTTGCCTCGGGGGTTTCGGTTCATCCATCCTGCACGCACGCACAGCGAGAAGAGCAAAAAAGACTTCTAGTCGAATTCTAGAAGATTATTGCGTGGGGTGTTCCGTGATACGATATTCGGTCTGAGTCCGTTGCCAAGAGAACACGGCTTGAACTTTTTTACTCTCGTGAACCTGTCTTTTGGCCTTGGCAGAGAAGAGTGAGATGGTATATTACGTGTCACTCGGCTTTTACGTACAATAAACAAAACCTGTCCATTGTCCCCATGGGACATCTCCATATTCCCCCAGCAATTTCACCTCGGGATATCCGGGGCACTCCAGCTTTTCGTTCTCTTGGCTATTGGAACGTAGCGTGTTTGAAGAATGTTCTATCCAAACCGAAATATTATCGACAGACGTGACCTGTGCGTGGAGGTAATGCCGATGTCCCTGAATCATGCTATTTCCTAAATGGTGCACTATAGGCTCTGCCGCCGGCAGCTAGATGGGTGTCTTCCGTGTCGCTGCCGGTTCTTGTTTTGACCCTGTAGATCTGGTAATTCTGCGGCTTGCAGGGGTGAGCTGTGCTAATGCATCATTCGATGCGAGTTTGTCTTTTGGGTAGAATGGAATACACCAAGATCGTCAGTGTTTCTGGAAGGAATCGTTGAATAACAGTTCGACTATCGTCGGTTCAAGAGTAAACATGATAGACACATTCACAGCCTATCATGTACTATGGACTCAAACAGTGATATCATCTCTTCATCGACCCTCTGAATCGTTATGCATCAAGCCGTCTCGTACCGAGGCTTGGCTTCTCAACATGGCAAGTATCATCTCCCCAAGCATCCGTCAATCTCCCAAAGTCTTGGCCGGTAAAACATCCGGCCTCCCCAAACTAACCGCAGATCCTAAATCCTCATATTCACAAAAGAACATCAAAAGCCCCGTGTCAGCATCATGATAATAACTCTTGTAAGTAATAAAGGCCGATAATCTGGATGCCTATCACATCACATCACAGCATTGGGCCTCATGAGGGTCTGAGCATAATTCACGTCCCCATCGCTTCAGCGGAAAGAGTCGGTCTATCTCGCCAGTGCTTCTCCGCTTGCTGAGAGCTTCATGTCCAATAAGCTTGGTTAGCGAGTGTTTTTGTCTGTGCTGATATCCTCACCGATGTGTATATGGCCCGAATGTTCTCCATTCAGGACCGGCTTCAAAGCCGGCGATATCCTCTTGCACAAGTTATGCTTTGCCACGATGCTTTAATTACGTATGGAGTCTTATCAGTTACTTGGTATCGAGGCTCGGGACGTCAAGGGTCTTGATTCATTCCGCGCCGGGGAAGTGATGAAGAAGGTCGTTCCGAAGTGAAGCAGGGACAGGTTTCCCATTGCCTTGATGGAGATCTTGATGCCCCGTGAGATAACGTGTATCAATCTCATGACTTGATCATATGACTCCTTCAACTCTTTACGTTACTTGAAAGGAAAGTTGAACTTTGACGATGCCATCAAGGCTCAGTCTGGCATCAACCTCGTCAACATGGTGGAGATGTTTGCGATTGTGGACAGTTCAAACGTGGGATGAAACATTGAGGCTTTATTTGTTCCTCAACCGAAGTTCTGAGAATGATTTTCGGGTTCTAAATGATATCCCCGACCTGAAATATCCTTGTTAAATGAGGTCTTAAATCACATCTTGTACCAGAATGTGGACACTCTTTGACTCGGCCGGTGGAATGTTTCTAGCTTTGACCAAAAATGCATCTTGATCGGGTTGAAGGATCATCTCATCACATTTGGGCATCAATAATTAGTTCATAAGTCGTGAATGTTTGGACCAAGAAAAGGTCCCAAGCTTCTCTCGAGTTCTCGAGACTTCATTTAACTCCGTGCATCAGGCCGTTGGACTCAACTTCTGCCAGCCTCAGGCTATCAAGCTCACTTACTTACTATCATTAATAACATAGTCTTGTTATTCTTATCTTCTGTTTATTTCAACCAGACGATACAGGCCCCGTTGGTGAGCTGGACCTGAAGGTGACTAGGATGCTTCCCTCAATACCTCCGTCAATGTTCAGAGAAGCTTAGTCCGGGCCGGTGCCAAGATATCTGGGGTTGCACTGTTCTATGAGCTTCTACAGAAGATCTCAAATGGTCCTTTAAACTTGTTAGGCGAAGAGGCGGACTTAACTCGACGAATCTCTGATGGTTGTCTGAAGCCTTTCTCGCCGAGCTTAGTATCATTAGAACGCATTGCACACTGCGACCCCTATCGCTCGCTGTTTGTTGTCTAAGTATATAGGTGAAATACAAAACTAGATGTTGATGTATCTAGTTCTTCTCCAGCCTTTCTCTATCCAGAAGTCGTATTGTGCCATGGCAATGTCAGGCTCAGAGACTATTTGCCAACCCACAAGGGACTTGACTGTCTCATTACTCACTTTATTTTCCTACATGATTCAAAGCTAAGATAATGAGCCATTACTCGATAGCCATCCACCGTCCGCTTTTCGGTTGGTTTCTTGTCAAACACAAGTGTCCGTCTTGTGCCCTTCACGAGCATGCCACATCAACAGAAGAGCATAGTCTAGAGTGTATTCTTCATTCATAACAGGAGTCGCTAGAACATACCTCGTTAGTTAGTTAATAATCCTCGCAGATAGTATTTTCCGCTATGGCAGTCCGTCGTATCTGAGGCGTTTCTCGATTACTGACGTGTTGGGCAATGGATAAGGTCGACCTTTGCCTGAGGAAACTGAAGGTGACGATACATACTTTACTACCTCCTATGCCGCATCTTTGTATGTAGCTACTCGTTTGATCTACTAAATTACAGTTTCTTATTGCAACTTCCGCGATGTGGTATTTGTTCAAGGAACAGTTCTCATAGGCAGAGGTAGTTGACTTGGCTTAGGTATACTACATACAAGCTGCCTCCTGGGTGCATACCAACCACCTTAACAGCGCCCGATCTGGACTGCCAAATACTTTTATACTCCTAGCAATCATTATTCTAGTTTTAATTCGCAGAAGTGCTGCGTCTTTGACACCAGTTGCGTCCGGTAAGCCGAGCCCACCATTAACAGCCTCACGTCAGTTACCAGGTTACAGTCGATGTTTGGCGACAATTTTCTCAGAAACGCATATTATATATACATATATGCGAGGAGACCGAGTATCTCAGCTGAAAGGAAGTCACATGCTCGGGTTCGGCTCTATTGTTGAGTCCCTCGAGCCTCTACGTCTGATACAAGCAAAATATCTCTCCTTCTAGAGCAACTTCATCCTCACTACACATCCAATCCGCAACCCCATCATTCCAAGTATGGATTGAGACTATAGATACAGTGGCGCGCAGCAATTCGTACCTATACATCAAGAACAAGTTGGGAATATGCCTGTCTCGTGGTTTCGCAGGAGCATTGGTTAAGGAAGTTTGTCCAGTATCCTGCTCAAGAAGCATCTCTTGGCTTTTCTCTTCTCCAAGATTACGATACCGGTAATACATGTGGTAAAGGTCAACATAGATCAGTCACGAGATAGGATTTCATGCATCTCTCACCTGCATGGGACCATAGAGCCGACCTGACGCGTGCCTACAAATGATCGGCATGGCAAATGGAGAAGCCTCAGAGTGAATTATAATTTTTATCTCATAAGTCCCTAGTCTCTGGCTTTCCTACTTTTACGAGTCGCGTCGGTCACACTGGGGAGGGGAGGTGACTTCGTAACGTTGAGCCAAAAGAAGGGCACATTTGTCGCAGTGAACCGCCCACAGCTCAATTCTCAAGGACACCAAAATGCACATTAGGATCGGGAATGATCACACTAGCCACAATATCTGGACTTAGAGTGCATGGCTGGAAACCGCGATGAGCTGTTGTGTCATCTCAACCGCTGGCTGACATCCAATATAGGGTAATCCACGTCTCACCGCAGCCTCGTCCACATGTCAACAACTCACAACTCAACATATCAACAGAGTATCATCCGGCACAACCGGAAAGTCAATATCTCAATCACCTCAACTACCACCCACCCCAATCTCCTTCCAACCTCTCGCGCACCTCAAACACTCCCGCGCTCAGCAAACACCACAAAATGGGCTCATCAGACATCCCACCCCCCTCAGCACCACCATGGCTCGCCCCTGCATCAACAGCCTGCCTCTCCCTCGGCATTACATTCTGGCTAATCGCCTACATCCTCATGATCCGCCGCTCACTAGCAACCCACGCGACGCCCGCACCGCTCGTCGCACTGGGTCTCAATCTAGGATGGGAGGTAGTCTACGCCTTTGGTGTATGCGAAGCGCCCATCGAGACATACGGGTTCATCCTCTGGCTTCTTCTCGATATGGTTGTTCTCTACGCTACGCTCAAAACAGCGTCTAGGTCATTTGCCTCAAGTCCGCTTATAGCGAACAATATCGCGTTGTTGCTGTTCCTGGTTTTTGTGGCGGGTGTCGTGGGTAATGGGTTGTTTGTGTGGTGGTGGCTTAAGGAGCCGCATAGAGGGTATGGTATCAAATGGGGCAAGAATTGGAAGGGCCTTGAGGCGAGAGATACTACGGAGTTGGCATATTGGTCTGCTGGTGTGGCGCAGATGATATTCAGCGTTTCGGCGTTAGCTATGCTTCTTCAGAGAGGTCACTCTGGTGGACAGAGCTATGGAATCTGGTGAGTCCTTCATTTCCTACATGAAATTGTTGGTTCTTACAGAGGGCGTGTCTCGATACGTGTCGACTTGTCTTCTCATCTATCATATTCATGCTCTCTGATCCCGAGAGCTCGGAAGATTACTGTAAATCGCGTCTCAGGTGAGAGCGGTCTGCTGAATGAGACTCGCAAGCAATACCAACAGACTGGTTACCAGTAGGATGAACCTCCACTTGTTGTCTCGTGATGACAACTCGAAAAAGCAATCTCAGAACAAACACTGCATCTCAAACTCAGCCATGCTGACATCTCGCTTCTAGGTTCTGTCGCTTCGTTGGCACCGTCATGGGTCTCCCCGTCTCTTGCGGTCTGATGTGGTGGTACTGGCCCGAGGCTCACGGCTTCGTTTTCCATCCCCTGGGTGTCTTCATCACTGGCACCTCAGTCATTTGCGATCTGGCGTACCCCTTTTTGTTGGCCTACGTTCGAACCAGGGAAAAGGCCTTGCCTGACGGAAGTCTAGTAGACGGAAGACTCGAGGCTGAAACCAAGAAGAAGCAGAAGTAGAAGGCGTAACGAAGGATCGAGGCGGGATGACTGATGAGTCGTTTGTTTGGACAACAGCCTGGAAGCCTCACAAGCTAATGGCTGATTGTGCAATCTAATTTGATTAGTGAGACATCATATCGCGGAACAACAAGCCACCTGGCTGAGGGGGCAACAAGACAGAAGTGAGTAATGACATGTCTGGTTTCAGATGGCTTCGCCAAAGTAGCCTCGAGGAACTCCTTGACATCTTGTACAATTATGATTTGCCCATTATACCAAGGATTCCTCGCAATTAGCGATGTTCGTCGTAAGCACGATGCCAATCCCTCGCTTTCAGCTCGCGACGCGATCAATCACCTCCAATCCACGCTACGAGGCGCATCTCACGCACGGTATCACTTGTAATAGCCGCTCACATTGCAACATCAGATCCGAGCAGCGGGAATATCTCCTCTATTATGATCGATTCAGCAGGGTTAATAACCAATAAGAGAATGACGGAAACATCTCTCAGCCGCCCTAGCTGAGATCATATCGCGTCAATTGAGCTTAGCTCTCCAGAAGATCTTATTTTCCTCCTCTAGCCATAGTGGTTGGACGCAACGTGATGTGCGCCCTATGCAGCCTTCTCTCTAGCGTGACAAGGGCCGTGCCTGAAGACCTGAATCGTGGCTTTTTTTGAGATGTGATAGCCCCAAAGATGTAAGCCTCGTCTAGCAACCAGGTCCAACCTGGAAACACAACGAAGAAAGAAAAAAGCAACTCCTTGTTTGCTCATCACCTGACCTCGAGACAATGTAAATCATGTCTATATCTTCAGTTCATTATTCGAGATCCACATGTTACGCTGACATTGAGAACGGGGCTGAGGTTGAAGTGAGCTGGAGCTGGGATTGGATGTAGAACCAACGGTTGTGTCGACCAACACACCAATAGCAGAGCTGCAAGAGAAGCAAACTCGGTGGACAATTGTCTCGCGATAACCAGTTTTCAAGCAAAGAAACCTCACCGAGTTTGCGATACACCAATCGTAAGGTAATCCAGCATATCGGTAACGAAAGAGAAGTCGCCAATATTCAGCATGCACATGGCACGAGATCGCGATCAGCGTAATATCGAGTATCCATGTCTCGGAGCATCAAGAAGCCGTAATCTATGTTTGTTGTACCTCCGCACTCCGTAAAGAAGTTTGCATTCGGGCATTTCCGATATCTAAAAACAGAGTAAGTGATTCGTTGGGATCAAACTGTTTGTCGAGATCGATATTCCGACCCAAGACACCTCTAGACATCTGATTACTGAATGCCAGCCTTGTCGCAGAAACGCTCAATGCACCCATTGCACCAATAGACGTAACTCTACGTCAATGCTAGAGGGACACCTTATGGTCAAGTCACATGCTCACTGGCTTGTGCGGGTGCAAGCATCATGACATGACAATAAGGGGCCAGGGTGTGCCGAATCTCCATCCATCGTGGAGTAAAAAAAAAAAAGGTCTCAAGTGCTTGCATGTTGGTAAGACTCGCACGATACCACGATCACGTTTTGCATAACTCGTTTTGGCTCGACGTCAATAACGCCTGTCATTTTAATTCTCCGTTGCGACCGGGAGATTAATGACAGAATATCCGAGAGGGTGTGACACTTGTCCGTGCAGAGAGACTGCACATAATGCCGCATTTTGTGGTATCATGGTCATGGTTCATGGCCTGTGATAATGTACGTGTCTTGACTCTTTGGGAAGCATGAAATCTCGGAGTTTGCTCGAAAAGCAGCAACAGGGTGTGGAGCAGAGCACAGAGAGCCCATGTACCAGGAATAACATAAAAGAAAAAGAGCGTGCAAACATAGAAGCGGGTGAGGTGTATCAAGAACTGCAAGTCGACGATTTAGGAAATAGGAAATGGAGCGACCGTTTGAAAGTATGAAACTAGAGAAGGTATGCACTTACGGGGCCTGTATGCACGTGTCATGTGCAGCGCTAATGCATCTATCCGGCACTTGGCTTTTTTGCCCTTTCCTTGGCCCCTGGCTACGATCTCTCTGGCGTCAGCGTCAGCGTCAGACGTGGAGAAGTGGCTACCAACCTGTCCATTGGCGGCTATAATTGCGATGCGATATCAATGATGCAACTCACCAGAGATCGCCTACTCTCCAACTTCCTCTTGCAATACTAGCTTGCGCTCGCGATGAGGACGACTCCAGACGCTTTGATCTTGCTCAGGCACGAACACTACGCCCTTTGCCACAGTTGACATCAACAAGAGTCATTGTCATTATGCACCCCCTACTAAAAACTTCAGACGAGACGCTTTACTAAAAGTTAATATCCATCTCGGCCCAGTCCAGGCTCAAACTAACAAGGAAATCCCCTGGATAAACGGGTCTCAGATCCCTGAGGATCATAGTTTGCCTCCCTCCTACAATTGCAAATCATGACCGTCACATAATGTACATACACACAATTGAGGGGATTAAGGAATTACCTGTACCTCGGTCCATCGGATGCGGGTGCTGTTTGTCTGTCTGTCTGTCGATACATGGATGCAATGCAGGATGCATCACCATCCAATGGCTCCAATAGAGCAGGTGTGTCAGCAGCCCTGCCACGCTGCATGCTGCATGTTGGCACTGCGTCGCAATTGGACTCTCCATACTCCATACCGGTGAGCCTTGTTGTGGGGTAGATGGCCTCATGGCGGTACTTTCGGGGCTTTCAGGCGCAGCAGCTTTACTTTCAATCTCGGCGGCTTTTCTATGTACGATCCTGGGGCATTCACAACTGGCCTATGTATGCGAGCCAACGTATGATGGTGTTGGTGTTGAAGTGGTCGCAGTCGCAACCATGAATCTGCATGCTGAAATGTCCCCCCTCCAGATCCTTCAAGGCAGCTAGATACCGTCTGTTCGGAACGTAATGCTTCTTCTCAGAAGATCATCCCACGCCTGAGCCAAGGTCGGAATCATCAGATGTCGTGGGGTCCAGAGCACGTGGGAAGATTGAGTTGATCTCTATCGCCCAGACAAAGGCTATCAACATGATGATTTGGGGTGATAACATGACGAGATAGCGTCCGAGATAGTTTCAAAGTGTAATAGCAACCATGATGATGGCCTTACCTTGTCTTGACCCGACCCGATGCGTATCATGATGTACGTTGGTGTGTTCAATCTCCGTCCTCCGTTCCCGATACCCCGCCATCCTTGCTCACTGTAGACTAGAGATTTTGACGTGGTGACACCCACCGAATGCGGGATTCGGGTTCGGGTCACAAGCCTCGGCGGCTGTTAAATGCTCTTTCTAGCCAGGGCAAGACGAAAAAGGACAAAAGACCATGTCTTGAAGAAACCACCATTCGATCGGTGAGAAGGGCATCCCTAGCTCATCACACTGACCGGTTTGGATCCTGGCCGCATGTGAAGAAAAGACTCTGCATGACATGCATCGAGTCCTCCGAGAGCAGTCACTTTTTTCAATGCCAAGTTTCATCCCGACTCGTTCTTCTTTTCTTGTTTTAATCTCGCGCAACCCTTTTTAGGAAGTGACCTTTTTCTCTCTCTCTCTCTCTCTCTCTTCCGTAATTTGTATGAATGTACCGACCGTTGAGCCATGGATTGTGAAACGGTGGGTGATAAGAGGCGCGAGAGATTTGAGAAGGTCGCAAGTAGGACCTTTCGGAATCAAGGACCCTTATGATTGATTGATAAGAATTAGATTGGCCGATGTGTGGGGTCCTTGCGAGCACCTTTAATTCTCTCATCTGCCTACGTTAGGTAGGTAACAGTAAAGGTAGTGGTAGTGGAGGGTGAATCATGCGACGATAGACAAGGGCCTCAAGGTTTGCGTGATGATTTACAGTGCAGCGCTGTTATCATGGGTATCTGACCCAGCTATCCGGTCTAGGTAGGTGAGTAAGAAAAAAGCTTGATATGATAGCGAGGATCCAGAAACTCGCGAATGCCACATCTCCGGTCTCAAAGATCCTTTGTTTCCCAAACTCAGCTTCAGCCTCATCTTATCAAAAGTCGTGATAACGAACCCCCATGCCGTGACCGTTCTTCCTCAAGGGATCTCCCACGTACCCCACGTCGCGGATCTGTCAAACAATCGGTCTCCATTTTTGGACATTCTCATGACCTTGGTACAGTAAGTTAACTACGTACGTGGTGTTTACTTGCGCGAAGCGAAGCGAACACGACGACGTGGCAGACAAACCGAAGCTCGGGGATTGAGTGCGAGACTCGGATTGGCTGAGGCTTCTCGAATGAAAAAAGAATGAAAAAATCGGGGCGAGCAACGAGAGCAACACGTGCGGCTGTTTTGCCATATCCCGTTCTCCCAGACTTTTGCAGGATTCAACTGCCTTGCCCGTACATGCAGGGAGAGGTCCAGGTCTAGAATGCACAAGAGATTATCGGTAGATGTTGTTGGTGACGAGTACATTGCACTGCAAGCGGTGAATGGCAAACTAACCGCGCTTTGCGTAGAGTAAACAAACCTCCCTCGTCCCTATCGCTTCGTACGCTTTGGCCCACGATGCGATGCTGTTCCTCGTCACCGTTGGACATCATATTTACAACCGTGCTCTGCGGAGTTGAACCCGATGTCAAAGACACATGACGGCATGACATGTACACGCCCTCTTAGTCAAGTTCGCCGAGGAACCGTTTAGAGTATTTCGTGTCAAAGACCACTAACTAAACACACATAGCATAGGCGGGCTGCTAGTCCAAACTCTGATACCAACGGCCGGTGACGCCTCGTGCAGAAGCGAAAACCAACATTCCCTCCACTACGGGAACCATAGAAACTTATTCCCATTGAGAAAAGAGACAACTAACGGTCTCAATGGCGTGAATCGCGCTAAGAGACACTAAAAAGCAAAGCGTAAAGACCGTGCAAATATCTCAACAGAACATGATGTTTTGAGCAACAGTTACACGATGGATGACTTTGGTATGTGAGGCTTTTGGAAATGAACTGCCAAGGCAAAGCGGGTAGAATGGTATTGACCCAGCAGACCAGATTGAGACTCCCGTCGGCACGATGCGGTAGCGCCAACGCGTCAAGAGCCAACGGCATCAAACTAGCGGACGAAAGGTAAGGTCCAGGGGAAAAGAGATGGTGGCAGGTAAGAAGCCAACAAAGGTGGGGATTGACGGGGCAGAAAGAGAGAGAGAGAAGAGAAAAGTGATACAGATCCAATGCAATGTGATACCTGACTGACTGACTCTACCTTACTCAGCATCGCAGCACTTTTGTATGTAGCCATCGTGTTTATGAGGATCTGCTTGGCTAGATGCCATGATGGATGGATCCCCCGTTCGGTAGATGAACATGGGACAATATCCATCCAACGGCGCGCAAATCACGAAATCACACTAGTTATCTCCTCTGACCGAAGCCATCCCATCCACTGCTTTTGCCCATCCCCCATCACAGACTCACCTATCCTATTACAACAGAGACATGCCACGCTCATCATCACAGAGGAATTCTCGAGATATGTCAAAAGGCGTATCAGCGCCGGTATCGTCAGCCGCGTGATTCAGGATGTCACTCGGCATATCATATCGTCAAAGATTGAGCGGCCCGTAGCGGGATGGGTCCCAACTAAAGGTAATACCGTAATCTCTTGTACCTTTGTAATCTTTTCCCAGATTCAGTATAGAACTTCCCAGTTTTTTTCTCAGCTCTTTGCTTTTTATCAATTAATCTAGCGCTATCTAATGCCAAAATGGCTGATCTTTGAAACCACCGCCTGTAAATGCTTCATCGTCTTTGGCGGATCAAAATCACAAAGGTATGCGAGAGCTGACAAATTTACTAATAAGCAATATTCTAGTATTTCATTTCCTGCGCCTAACAATATGCAACTATCTTGAGTAGTCTCAGCTGTGATCAGTAGTAGTAAAGATAGGTTTGGTAAAGCAACAAAGACCCCCCCATGCCTTGCCATGCCATGCGCGGCAATGTCGGGAGGGACTAAACAATAGTTAAAAAACGCCCATGCCATCGAGTGTAGAGAAAGAAGGTGTAGTAGAGTATGGTTTCCAATCCAATCCAATCCAATCCAATACCTTAAACCGCCTCCCAAGTGATATCTTTGATTCCCATAAATGCCCATTTCCATGCATGCACCAGTTAGTCCAACAAGGTAGTTGTAGTTGAGTTTTAATAAAAAAAATAAGCGCGCTAAAAAAAAAAAAAAAAAAAA
>JAAOAQ010000156.1:0-79018 GCA_013396025.1 Fusarium phyllophilum | reverse complement strand
ATGCCTTATGCAATCTGCTAATAATAAACCTAGTATAGCTTAGTTTAATATAGTTAAACTCTAACTATTATATTTAGCTAGAAGAATAAAAATAGTCCTTACAGTTAAAAAACATTTACTTTCTTTTTATTCTTAAAGTAATTTAAGTATTAAAAACAGTTTAAATATAGCTTTCTTAAATCCTTAGTAATAACTGCTATACCTACTACTTATAACTTCTACTAATACTTCTTATTATATACTTATACTATAATAGCTCTTTATAGCTACTTAAGCTAATAAATAAGATCTCTAATATATATATTACTAGATAAAAGATTTAGATTTTAGAGTACTTAATTTTAAGTAGATATTTAAAATAGGAATTAATTATTTTTAGAAGACTATACCTCAGAGGAAAGGTCCTTCTTAGCTAGACCTTAAGACTTACTTTATAATCCTTAAATCCAGTCTAATATAATAGGAGCATAGTTCCTCTCTAGCATAAAGCTATTACTATTTATCTGCTACTATATAATACTCCTACAGTTAAAGCATTTCTTTAAAAGACTAATATTATCAAGTTCTATGATTATCTAAATAATTGTATCGCTCTCTCTGTAGGCATCCTAAAGGTTTTGCCAGACGTTGAAGCTAACGCTATTAAGGGTAATAGTCTGCTTAGCTTGACCTTCTCCCTACTTAGGCCTGTCACCGAATATAACTTCAAACTAGCTGCCAGTAACGGCATCACTATCCTTAGCTACTTCAATCCAAAACAGCCGCATGCAACCTCAACATTAATCCAGAGGCTGATACAGAGACCAGAATTCACCTAGATCTTATAATCAGTCTATCTAGCCCTTAAAATTACACACAAGCATAATGCTATCCTTCATTTTAATAAGATGACTTAAGCAATGCAAGTTTATTGCTAGAGGGTGGGGTAATTGCCTAACAATATAAGGCAGTGCATGCAGTTATTTCACCAGCGCTTACATCTGTGTTATTCTAGCTCTTAAACCAATCAGAAGCAAATATTACTAATACACATTTACCAACTATTAGCTGCATAAAGTATAAACTTCTTAGTAGGAAGCGCCCTAGGGGGAAATTTAATGCTATAATATTAGCTTATCACCAAGAATGAAAACATTCCACAGATTAAGGAAGTTGGCTCGACATCAGGCTATGTGAAACTAAAGCTATACACTAAAAGGCAAGGGTAATAGCAATTTAACCGTCTTCTGTCCTATACTACTCTTTCTTACTATACTCTCTGGAATGCAACATGAACACCGTTGGTATTGCCACACCCAAGCGCGATCTCCTCAGTCCAAGGCTTTGGGTCCATCGATTGAATCGATATGAACTCTTGAGCAAAACGCATTATGACCAGCAGAGACTCAGTAATGGCGTATTGTTGGCCAAGACAAATACGTGGGCCTCCATTGAAAGGGAGAAAGAACTGATTATAATTAGTATTGTGCCGATTTCTTGCAAACCCATACATCGCATGTTGAACTTACCCATGAAGGTCTAAGAGACTCCCATCTCTCTGGCCGAAACTCTTCAGCGTCTTGACCATACAGGTCTTTACGTCGATGCATGGCGTAGACAGTGTAATTAACCATGGAGCCTTTCGGAACATGAATAGGTTGATCACCTTTCGGACCACCACCACGCGGTAGAACTGTATCCCGATATGCCATACGCCCATTACTAGGCACAGGAGGATGGAGACGTAATGCTAAAAAGACGTCAGTGAGTGCCTTGAATGAGGAATAACACTGACATTCGTTGATGCAGTATTTAGCATATGTGAGATGACGAAGCTGCTCATATGTTGGTTCATTTGTGTCCAGATGCTTAATTTCATCTCGAATCTTGGTCCATATATCTGGTCTGCGTGCAAGGATAAAGAAGAGATTACCCAGCAAATTCGAGGTGGTGTCTCTTGCAGCTATCAAGACGCTCAACAACTCTGCGCGAATCGTTTCCTTTGATACACCCGAACTAGCAAGCTGCTTCAGCAGACTGTCATGTCGATTTTTGGATTCGTTTTCTCTTGGTACTTCTCCCGCCAAAGTCGATGTGCGAAGAGCCATAGCTTGATCGACATAATGCTCGACATAAGACCGGCACACCTGATAGGCGTCAAGTGCCTTGCTTCGAGAGCCTTGGAAGCGGCAGAACGGGCCCAATCTTGCCTGGTAAGCCACGTCTTTGAGAGTGAAATCAAAGGCTTTGGTGAACTCTTGGCTTGCTTGGGTAGGGTTGCAAAGTGTATCTGTTGACTCGCCGAAGAGGAATTCAGTGCCAGTGTCCATGGTGAAGTCAAAGAGAAGTTCCTGCAGGTTGAAGGGTGTGTCGGTGGGTATCTTTGACACAAGATCTGTGACATGTCGATTTGTCAACTCAAGGTCGGCGACTTGATCTCGTGCAAAGGTTGGGCGCATCAAAGCCCGCGAGTGCGCCCAGTCTTCACCATCAGAAACAAATATGCCGCCACCCGTCACGGGATTGAACAATGGAGCTCGAAAGGCAAGTCCATAGTCCTTGAACTTGAGAGCAAGAACTGTTTTGATGTTTTCCGGGTCGATTGTAAATACAGTCTGTTGAGAACCACGCTCGACTAGGAATGCGATACCAACGGTCTTGTAAAAGTCGTTGGCAAAGGTTTCCAACAAACGCTTTTCTTTGAATACCCTCATTAGCTTCAAGATGAAGTCAATGCCAAAGAATGGGTCCCTCAGCGGTAGTTGACAAGTCACGGGAGCGCAGCCGTGTTGTTCGCGGAACTTGCGCCTTGCTCGTTTTGTGGTGATGCGAGCTCCTATGACACGGAGACTGTAGATTGTCAGGAGGGTGATGATAATCTTCCATTTGAGCGAGAGACTTTCGTCGATTGCTTTCCATGGAGCTACAGCCATACTTTTTGATTCTGATTCTTTTTGTAAATATGTTGCTAATCTGTAGATGTACTAGATGAAGAAATTTGTCTCTCAAGTAACTATACTGAAATGCAATACTCATTTTATCCAACGTTATCACATTGTTGGGTAACGTTCGAGGTTCGGAGGAATAGGATCCGCGTCACATTGCGGAATATGAAGATACCTGGATGCATGAGATAGTGCATAGTGACGCAAATGGGTTACAGTCACATTCGGTCTTATCGGGAGACTCGGCCGGACGCGGAGACAGCCCGTGGCCCGGCCCATGGCCCGACCCGTGATCCCTGTATCTTACGTGTACCTGAATAACAAGCTTTCAAAACAAAAGGACCTTGCTTAAAAGGTCATCCGTCAAGCCGTGGTTCTATCCGTACAAACATCATATCTTGTCAGCCCCTCTCTCCCCTTCATCCGTGAGCTTATCCTTCTGTTACCTGCCGTTTGTGCTGTAGATGTGTTGCAATATGGTCAGCATAGCTTTACTTGGAGCCGGGATCTTTGCGAGAGAACGTACGTCGATCCTCCTCGTGCTGGTTATCAATGGCGAGGTTGCATTGCAGATGAGCTTTTGAGTCGATGTTGCGCTGACATGCTACAGAACACTTGCCGGCTATTGAGGCCGTTGGACACCTCAATCTCAAAGCCGTCTACTCACGATCTGAGCAAACGGCAATATCGCTTGCGAAGCAAGCCCGGGACAGGGTTGACATCTACTTTGATAGCCCTCCCATAAATGGAAGGTCACTCGACGATCTCCTCGCAAGGTCTGACATAGCTGCAGTGTCAGCATGTGCTACCATTTTAGTCCAGCCCCAACTTATCCGGAAAGCTCTGGGAGCCGGAAAGCATGTGTTGAGTGAGAAGCCGATAGCACAGGACGCTGAAACTGCTATGGACCTTGTCAAATGGTACAATTCTCAGTCCAACCCTCCGATATGGGCCGTTGCTGAGAATTTCCGGTTCAATGAGAGTCTGAAGTATGCTGAGATGAAAACCCGAGGAATGGGAGGAGAACTTGTATCCTTCCGTTTGAGCTACTATGGATTAATCAAAAAGGAAAATAAATACTTCAAGACGAAATGTATGTGAAAAGTACTGTCCTTAGTCTTGACACAAATACTGATACGTCACAGGGCGAGAGGCTCCAGAATTCCAAGGTGGTTTCCTTCTTGATAGCGGGATTCACTTTATTGCCAGCCTCAGGCTTCTGCTCAGTGCCGTTGGGCAAGAAGTTAAGGAGGTAATGGCCTTGTCCAGTTTGCTTGAGGAGCATCTTCATCCTGTTGATACTATTCACGCTGTTGTATCCACCACTGATTCTCGACACGGAACAGTTTGCATCTCCTTTGGGGTAGAACACAAATCCACTCTGGAGATCGAAATTATCAGTACTCGCGGCGTTGTTGTTTGGACACCTGTCAGTGTCAAATCAGTTTCTGGGGAGTCAATGAATGAGACAAAGCAATTCATTTACAATAATGGTGTTAAAGCCGAATTTGAGGCATTTGGTCAAGCCATATTGCAGAAATGCCCAGACCCACGTCAGAGTCCCGTGGAAGCCCTCAATGATCTTGCCCTTCTGCAGAGTCTGTTGGATTCTGCAGCATGTAATGGCTTGATGAAACTTGCTAAGTTTGATTGAGGATCGAATCGTGCATTCCTAACAAGCTCGTGCGGGTCAGGCAAATCAAGACAAAATCATAGTTTAATTGTTTATCTCGTATCTCAAGTTCTTTACTCTCAAGCAGACAATAATTGAGAAATCAATCATGTTTATACTAAATGGCACTACCTTATGCCTTAATGTGGATCTAAATCAGGAGCTTTACAGCAAGTAATTATTTATCTGTAAGAAGACACTTTTCTAGTTGCTGGATTTTGATGGTATGACGGGCCAAACATGACACTATGCTGCCCTCTCAGCCTTGGTAGGAGCTTTCCTTGGCTGTCTTTCAACGAGGAGCACCAGCGACAAAATAGAGGCGATGGAGAAGTAAAGCATCACCCTCATCTGCTCCGAGTAGGCATCTGCATATAGGGCTCTTGTACGAGATTGTGTCTCGGGGGAGAGCATCCCAATATTCTCTGAGGACAGCAGTATTTGTGCAACTTGCTCTGCTGTCAAGAACTTTACAGCTTCTCTCTTTATATGGTTAATGAGCAAAGCCGAACAGACGGCAAGCCCGATTGTGCCTCCCAACACTCTGATCTGTGTCACAGATCCCATTGTGACAGCTAGGGTTATGTCAATTGAGAAACGTTCATTGTTTGGCAGGAGAGTTAGGAGTTCGTACCTAGGTCTTTCTCGGTGACGAGGAGCGGCACCATCATCAGGATCGTACTGAGGTTGAACCCGAAACCGAGGCCCATGATAGCCTCGTAGCCATATTGGGCCGAGGCAATAGAGGTTGATGATTTCAAGGAGCTATATAGACCAACTCCTATTGTTTGCAGTGAACCTCCGAGGAAGAGTGTGTAGAGGGGAGGGACTCCCAGCTTAGAGACCAATATCCCATTAATAGCAGTCGCCAAGGGAGACAGGAGCAGCAGAGGCAGTGTGCGAATGCCAGCGTTGATAGCTGATGTCATGTTGACCGTTTGGAATCTCTGTGGTATGTTGATGAGAGCAGCCATGAAGGGAAAACCTGTAAAGAAACCGTTCCTGGACGAAAGCCGAATTAGTTGACCGAGAACTTGGGGTTGATTGACTGTAGACTTACAAAAGTAGTCCCATAACAAACCTATTGTGCACCAGGCTCCACGGGAACATGGGCTCACGGACACCATTTATCTTGGAAAGCAGTCGCTCCCAAGCAACAAAGGCGATCCACAAGACTCCAGAGAGTACAAAGGTTGATACAATAGCACCACTGCCCCATGGGTAGGCTACGCCGCCTTGCTCGAGTGCAAAGATGATGAGGATGGAGGCTGCTAATGACACAGCCATACCCACAAAGTCAACCCGCTTCCACATTTGTTTCGATGCGAGGGAATGAAAGAATCGATCTGATTCGCCGTAGGGAAAGTTGAATGGGACCGAGAAGGCGAGAAGAACAGCCGCAAGCGCTCCCCCAGGGCCACTACCGGTAATCAGTCATTGAACAGTGCCTACATTGCAAGGTGCCTGGAAGAAAATGGACTCACTTGAAGTAGAAAACCCAACGCCATGTCGTGTGGTCTGTGATTGCTCCTCCAAGGATTGGGCCGAGGACACTTGAGAGGATAAAGGTTGACGACATGATAGAAATATAGGTTGCGTACTTCTCTGGAGGCACCATGAGCGGTACCATGATTGTTGACAAAGAGTAGATACCGGAGCCTCCCATCCCCTGAAAAGCGCGAAAGACGATCCTATAGTAAAGGTGGTCGATGAGAACGCGCACGAGGTTGGTCTCAAGAGACAGAATTGACATACAGAGGTACCATGGAATCAGAAGCACCACACGCCATAGAGAAGACAGTAAATATCGTGATCGCAAGTAATAGCATTAGTTTACAGCCAAATATGTCACTGAGCTTGGAATAGATGATGAGGAAACCTGAAATCTCTTAGTTCCTATACCGGCGTTATACGACAGAATAAAGTTAGATCATACCCGTGTATGTTACCAAGTAGGATGTCACGATCCAACCGGCCATGTTGAAGCCTTGAAGGGCATCAACTATTGAGACCAGAGCTGTGCTTACAATGGTAGTTTCCAATGTCGACAGCAATAGGCTCAAGCAAAGACTACGTCAATCACAATCAGCTGTGAAGTAGGGGCAACCGAGTGAAGGTACCTACGCTGAGGTTAAGGCATGAAGCCTCCATCCAGTATGGTACACCTTTTGTTTGGTCGCATTGTCTGACGAACCAGCTGCAACCTCAACATTCCTGTTATTGTCGCTCAAGACCGAGCCGTGATTGTCGGATGAAGCTTCGGCTTCAGTCACCGTGTCGGGTAATCCACGTGCATCGCCAGCAGACGCCTCGTTGCTTTCGTTGTTTGTCTTGACTGGAGTCCCGGGCGGGGAGGCCTGATGATGTTTCAATGGCAAATCTGGTGCTGCCGACATTGTGGGAAGAGAAATGCGCCAGAGTGAGGTGTAAGAGCTCAATTGGCGTGAGAAAGAGAGAGTGCAATTGAGGGCTTCAGGCTTTGCGCGAGTATGAGCACTACGGACAGATCAACGGAACAAAGGAGAAAAAGAGTGGGGGATGAAATTGGGGTCAGCTTTACGAGAGAGACAACAAAAGATTTCAGCCTCAGGAAACAAGAAACAGAAATTGCTAATTCCCGGGCTGCCTCCACTCTTTGGTCTGTGCGTCTCCTATGAAATCTAGGGGGCGCGAGCGGGGAGAGGTAGTCAGCAAGGGGGATAGATAAGGAGCCTGATTACCCTGTATCTGTAAATAGGGGATAGTATAACACTCTTGATTGGAGCGGTACACTACGCTCTCAATGTCCAAGATGGACAGAGTGGCATTCAGATCTTTACTATAGTTGTTTATTTGGCTAATTATGAACTATTGGGCTCTGGTACTGCATTTCCGCAATGACACTTCGCTTGTGATTCTGCGTGTGCAGTTTTCTGTTCTACCCCATCGGGATCGCCAACAAATTCGTTACTTCGGCATAAATGTCTCACTCGGTGAGACGCATGATAAGCAAACTCCGGTAAAAGGGACCTGCACGTCTAAACCCTAATTGAGTAATTTGGACTGTTGCGTCTGTAGGTAGAGTTAGGTAGGGTTTGTTTCTCTCGGCATTGCAGTCTTTCTTGTCTACTGTAGTCCCGCTAGTGGGTAGCTATGTAAATCCTGAACTTCCCTGTACATAGATCAATTCAAACACAGAATAACACCCGATAAGCTGCCCCATAAGAGCCAAGACACTAATATTAAGTATATATTTGGCCTTTGTGAATTTACTTGAGATAAGAAGCTGCATGCGTAAACCTTCCTCTATCTGACAGCCAAAAGCAGAAACCTACAATTGCAACATAGATAAGAATGCTTCAATTATCATCGTCGATCAGCGAGAGGATTCGCTCATGGGCGAAAAAGATGGTGTCAATCTTTCCCGACATGACAGAAAAGACTCGGCCGTGACGCGAGACTCGACAGCTGCGGTCATCATAAGCCCCTAACGGCTTGGTCTTGACGGCAAGCTGTGGACCAATGTAGCGGAAGGTCTCGAGGAACGTGGGGAGGTAGTGCATAATCTGTTCCTCCATAAGCGCCCGCTTGTCTGATATGGTTGCGGGGCTAACGTCGTCCCGTGCCGCCCGAGCTTCTGCTGCAGTCGTGAATTGTCCGAGAGGCGTGTGGGGGACGCTTGACAAGGTAAACAACCCCGGCACTTCAGTGGGGTAGACGGAAGCCAGGGGACCGTCGACCAAGGTCACAGCCGGAAATTCAGGAGGTCCCTCGTAGTAGAGCAACAAGGTGGCCTCGTATATCACCTGCAGGTCCAGGGCCATGTAATGACCCCACGTTGCATCCACCACAAAGTCAAAGCTCTCACCGTCGATCAAGACGCCATCATCCACCTCTTGAATGCTCGAAACCTTTCGCCCAAGCTCAAGGGCTCCTTTGAGGGCTGCCTCGAAGTAAGCACGGGCTTTGCTCAGCAGCAAAACCCTCTCCGGCACACACATAATGCCGTCAACGTTGGTGATATGAATACCCGGAGGTGCCCCTTCGGTGAATGCTACCCCGCTTGAGGCCATGATGGCCTTGTAGGTATTGTAATCAAGCAGGGAATCTTGAGTGGGTACAGCGTAGATGTTGCAGGGTACAATGCGGCTCAGCTCGGGGTAATGCTCGACGAAACGCAAAAAGCCATCCCTTGACTGAAGACGTGTACCACTGTGACGGGCATAATGGAAGCCCATATGCAGCCTGAACTGGTTGTTTCCAGATGCTTCATGTAGCAGTCGCTTATGTTGTTCAAACAATTTGACGCGAAAGCCGAGAGCGCGAAGGGTTGCCGCGATGTGACAGCCATACCATCCACCACCGATGATGCCAAGACTGTGGGGGTTGACGCAACCGCCTCTGTCTATCATTGTGCTTCCATTGATACCACTGCCATTACCATTGTGAAGTTCCTTCTCGAGGTTCGGCATATTGGTACGTTTGCGTGTTTGAAAAGTGACTTTTCTGATATTATTCTTTGCGTCTCGCTAGACTCTGGAGGTACTGAACGAGCTTTTCGGTATATCTAGTAGTGGCCACAATATATAACCGTAAAGATAACAAAGGCGATTTCAAAGATCTCTGCAGGCGTATTGAGTTTTGATATATTTATGATTGGGATCATGAGTCTTTTTATATTCTCCTTGCTCATTCATTCCGTCTTGAGCCCTTGACTTGGAAGACTTGACACAATCATGGGCTTTGTGCATTTCCTCGATGACCGAAAAGTTCCCCCTGGCTCGGGAGGATGTATAGTTCTTACTGATTCTGGCGCTGGTGGAGGGTAGATAAGATTCTCAAGGGTCGGAACAAGATTGTCAGCACAATATACACATGCCTTGCAGAATACAACAGTGGGAGATGCAACTCTGTTGATAAGCAAATGCATCTTGTATTGATGGAAATATTGTGTAAGCATGCTGCGTTTATCTGTTACATTGAGCTACATATCTGACTTGAAAATTTACTTGGAGATATGTGATCATGCCACGTACAAGTTGCATCAGTACTTCAACAAGAAGATGCTTATCCTAGAATTGGTTGTCTGTTGCAGCGTATCACGGGACTCTAATCAAATCCCCTATACATCTTCTAAAGTCTCTTGATTCTTGGGTAAACTCAAACTCTCCATCACCTGAAGTTCCCAACAGCTTTGTCCTCCACGCCATGCGTATACTTTGCCTTCACGGAATGGGCACCAACAGCAAGGTACGCAACCGTCGCATCAAGGCCACAAACACCTTACTATGACATAATCTAATACAGACTCTAGGTGCTGGAGATGCAGACATGTACATAACGTTCCTTCACACAGTTTATTTTATTACATGTATTGACTTCATTGCAGCTGCACTCCGACATCAACTCAGCCATTCACAAGCGCACAAATACGAATATGTTGATGGTGGGGAGCCCATGCCGCCTGCTCCTGGTAAGTCATTGAGTTATTTATTTACTTACTTACTCGAGACTCTTACACACAACACAGGAATAGAAGCTTTCATTGGTCATGATGAGAGCCTTGCATATTACCATCCGCACTCGGCAAAGAGTATCCTGACAGCCATTGACGACCTATGGGAGTACATTGCCGAGGAAGGTCCCTTTGACGGTGTCTTGGGCTTCTCCCAGGGTGCATCCCTAGCTGCCATGATCATTGCTCGTGCCCGCCACTCCAACCCACCACCCTTTCAGTTCGCCATATTCTTCTGTGCAGGACTCCCTTACTGTGAGAAGTCTTTATCTGCGGGCGAGGTCAAGTTCCTGAGGCTTGAGGATACGCAAGGTCCAGTTATCCATGTGCCAACAGCTCATATCTTTGGCAAAAAGGACCCTGATGTTAGCTATAGTAAAGCAATGACTGAATTGTGCCATCCTTGGGGAAGAGTTCTTCTGGATCATGGAGCTGGACATGAGATCCCGAGAGTACCTGTTGAGACGGTGGATGACATGGCACGCGCGGTAGAGAAGGTTGTCACCAAGGCAGTTATCGGTCAGTAGCAATAGGTGGATTGATAGAAGAGATAAAGTACACGAGATAAATTATAGCCGCATCATATTAACAGCTGCCCGAGTAATCCATGAAATGAGACCCAATAGAATGAAAAACAAAAGCGTTATGTCGATGTTGTTGAGCTTGATCCAAGACATTCGCACATCAGGTGTCTGAAGATGCATTGGGCGCAGCTCTTTGCCTCGTGGATACACGTTTCTTGGATCTGAAGCTTGCGAAGTATCCCTTTTACTGTTGGCGGACGCTTCAAGGCCCAGAAGGGGATTCTCAAATCTACCATCCCAATCATATAGATGCTCCTCAATTAGATTGGCAGCAAAGTGCTTCTTCCGCGATCCAACTATGGCAATTCTCTGCATGCGCTTGACGTTTCTCTGGAACGAGTCTTTTTCAAACAAGAGTACGGTCCTGATGGCTGCTGTCAAAGAAGCTGCATCGAAAGTTTCTTTGTCAAGACGGACTGCAACGCCAGATCGTTCAAGTCTCAGTGTGGTGACCATCTGGTCACCAAATATGCCCATTGCAACCATAGGGACACCATGGAAGATGGATTCATTGACAGATGAAGGTCCAGCGTGTGTGACGAATATGACTGTACAATCATGTTCGAGGATGGCACGCTGCGGCACCCAAGTAGCAAAGTGCCACGCTTGATCCTGATTCATGAACAGTTGATCAATGGTCAAGTGAGACAGGTGTGACGATGGGACTCGAATGCTGGTATCAAGTCGACCACGACTTCTGGCACTGAGTGCCCAGACGACACCGTCGATCACGCCGGAAGACATGGCATCAGCGAGACCGTTGATGATTTTGAAGATCTTTCCATCGTCGAGAATAACATGTGTACCAAACGCAACTAAAGCGATCTTTTGATGCGTCTCAACAAAGGACTTGATGTCTCCATCGAGAGCAGGATACGAATCGGCCAAGATGGGGCCTACAGGATGAACCAAAGGTGGAGTGTCTCGTGGTGTTTCCATGCCATAAAAGTTGTTCAGAAACACAAGATAGTCTGGCTTGGAAAGTTTTGGCCGAGGCGCAACTCCCTCTTTTCGGCGCATTGCCTTGGTCCAGAAGATCCAATGAAGAAAGAATGGCGCTGAACGAAGCAAAAAGGTCATTTCGAACAACCTATCATAAATGCTTGCGTGCTCGCTGGTCAAGCATCTCTGCTGCATACCGGGCTGGCCCGGAATATACTTTTGAGGCATCATCAACCACGGCATTTGGGGCCACATGACTGCGTGAGGGAGTCGAAACTCGTTGCAGACATCCAGAGCCGCTTCGACATGGAAGTCGGAGAAGATAAAATCAGGCTTGGTGGTAGTAATTACCTCCTTCAGACCGCGATATGTAAAAGGCCAGAACGCATCAAATGCCATTTTGCCTTTGACAATATCCCTTTTCCCCTGTGCAGTGTTCCAGTTCCAACGCGAGAAGAGGATATAGTGATTTTCATCTTCTTCAGCAGAGATGGCTGATCCAACTATGTGAACCTTTTGCACAAAAGGATAATTGTCAATCAGCTTTTCTCTGCCACTCAGTGTTGCAAAGTCAATTGTATGGCCTCTAGCTGCCAAGATGGAACATATTTCCAGAATTGGTGCTGCTTGTGTATTAACATCTTGCTTTCTTTATCAACACCAGAGTGACTTGCTTACCTGAATTGGTCGAGCCACCAACCGTGACGACAACGAGAAATTTGGCCTTGGGCAACGACATGATGATGGATTCACTCTGATACACTGGGACATACACAAATGGACATAAAATAAAGTTTGTGAACTTTGCGCTGGGTACAGAGAGGGGCTTATTGAGGTACCCGTTATCCTTGAGGTCTGAAAATGCTTTTGATCGTCATGGGCGAAGTTGAGCCTTCAGTCACATGTCTTGACTGCAAACGTCACATCGAGATGCGGAAGCATATTCCCACGAATGGGTGATAAGCATGGCTTGTGTGGAGACGAGAGGTTATCTGACTGCATCAGTGCATCGTGATCGACAACTCAAAACTCAAACAGATAAGCGCTATGGTAATGTGATATGCGTGATACATGCAATGGCACATATCGCGTACGAACCAGCGTAGCAATGCATGTTGGTCAGCATTTGTGGGCTGATTTCTTCTTGCCCTACGGTGTATTGATTACGTGGTTGCAATTGCCCTGCTGCCCTACTCTTGGCATATCTTTCTGACGACTGCTACAGCCACTCTATCTTGACTCATTTGAAAGGTAGGATCTTTTGCCATATGCAAGTAATGGTCAACACCACTCTGACCACCTGCTTATCTGGTCCAGGCTAAAACCACAAATGGGACCTTCGCTCGAAGGCATGCATTGCATATGGGATGGTAGAATTCTAGAACTATGCTTGATATACCTGGCGGAGATGTAAAGATACGAGTATTCATGAATGGGAGCCGTGATAGTTTCTGTATTGTCACTTAATAATTTGTCAACATGGCTATCTTGACCTCAGAAAGATCTGCCCGTCCAGGTAAGGTCACGACAACTTGTGATAACAGATACTTCTGAATAGTGGCCAAATCAGAATGCAAGAAACTATCCGCGGAGACATTGTAACTCAAATTGGCGATGACTTCTCAAAATTGCGTGAGACGGAATAACTTCAAAACAGCTATTAGCCTGTTTGTTGTGCATGCAATCCATGATAACGACGTTGGGGATACCCTCAATACCACTCACTCTTTGACAACTCATCAACGCCACTGCAGATGAACATGATAATCATTAATCATTGAGCGAAAGCTCACCCCCCACGGTGAATTGGATACCTGATCGATATAACATACACTATCTCGTCGGGACGTTGGATGTAGCTACGATGAGGGGCTGGCCGCAGGAAGGCTAGAAGAGACCCAGGTATCATGTCCAAGAACAAGCCTATAATAAGTCTGCAACGCCTATTATTAGCTATGTGACAAACTACAAGTATCTCAACCCTTTTATTGTATACCTAATCATTCAACATTAGTGCATTATTGTTTCTGAATCAATCTCAAGTCTAGCTATGGAGCCCATCGCTGTTATTGGCCTTGACCTCAAGTTCCCCGGCGATGCTACGGACGCCGATGGGTTCTGGGATATGCTGGTAACTGGTCGCTCAGCCTGCACAGATATTCCAGACGATCGTTTCAAAGTCTCGTCATTCTATCACCCGGACCCGGAGCGTTCGGGTTCGGTGAGCTTTCCTATTCCTTTGTGACGTATCCTCTAAGGACACCGCTGATGAGCATCGCAGCTTAATGTCACCAGGGCGCATTTCCTAAAGGGTGAAATCGCTGCCTTCGATGCCCCTTTCTTCTCTATTACACCTGCTGAAGCTGGTGGCATGGATCCTCAGCAGCGTGGATTGCTGGAGAATACCTATCGTGCTCTGGAAAACGGTATGAGCCATTCATGCTTTGACTACAAAGAATCTGGATCTGACTCTATCATAGCGGGATGTCCAATGAACAAAGTTCTTGGAACAAACACTGGTGTTTTCATCGGTTGTTTCACTCGTGAATATGAAGCCATCATGTTCAAGGAGACCGAGATACAGCAGCGGTACTTTGCTACTGGCACTGGAACTACCATGCTTGCCAATCGACTGAGCTATTTCTATGACCTTCATGGGCCTAGCATAAGTCTTGACACAGCGTGTTCCAGTAGTCTCAACGCGTGTCACCTCGCCTGCAACAGCCTACGGCTGGGCGAGTGTGATATGGCATTAGCAGCTGGCTGCAACTTGTTCTACAACCCTGATACCATCATCCCACTCACAGCCCTTGGCTTTCTATCTCCCGATGGGAGATGTTACAGTTTTGATGAACGGGCTAATGGATACTCACGTGGTGAGGGGTTTGGAATGGTTGTTCTCAAGAGGTTGAGTGATGCTATCCGGGATGGCGACTGTATTCGTGCCATCGTTCGAGGCTCCTCAAGCAACCAAGACGGCAACTCACCTGGCATTACACAACCTACTCGACAGGCGCAAGTTGACTTGATCAACGCCGCGTATCAATCAGCTGGTCTATCTAAGACGCAGACACGCTTCTTTGAGGCTCACGGTACAGGTACTCCTGTGGGTGACCCCATTGAAGCCAGTGCTATCAGCGGCGCTTTCTCAGAGTATCGCTCCGAGCAAGAGCCAATGGTTGTCGGCGCAGTCAAGACAAATATTGGCCATCTTGAAGGCTCGGCCGGGATTGCAGGTCTCATCAAGGCTATAATGGTCCTTGAGAAAGGCATCATCCCTCCCAACATGGGCTTCCAGACCCCCAATCCTAAGATTCCTGTTCATGACTGGCACCTCAAGTTCCCTATCAAGCCTGAAGCCTGGCCTACCAAAGGACTCAGGCGAGCATCAATCAATGCCTTTGGTTATGGTGGAAGTAATGCCCACATCATTATCGATGATGCATATCACTATCTTCTTGAGCACGGCTTGAAAGGCAAACACCAAACCATTGAGTTTCCACCAGCTGAGGGGTTGAAGTCTTCCATCAGTGGCACCAATGGTACTAATGGCCATTCTAACGGCATCAATGGTCATGCAAACGGTCATCAGTCTACTTCTAGCTCGAGTGACGATGAGTATATCTTGGTCAAGCGCTTCAAAGGTCATGCTCCCCCTAGTCGCTCATTCTTCTTTTCCACCTTTGACGAAGCTGGAGCAGCTCGCATGGCACAAGCATACAAAGAGTTTCTTGATTCCACCAGCAAATCAATAGTTGCTGGCCCTGAGGAAGAACAACGCTTCTTGAGTGACCTTTCTTACACGCTCATCAACCACCGCACATCCTTCCCTTGGCGGTTCTCCATCGTCGCCGATAGCATCGCGGCTTTAGCTGACAAGTTGGAGGCTAGCCCCTCACCTGTCAGAGCCACTGCTGATCCTAAGCTTGGATTTGTCTTTACAGGGCAAGGTGCACAGTGGTACGCCATGGGGAGAGAATTGCTGTCTGTTTATCCCACATTCAGCACGTCCATCTTTGCTGCAGACCTGTATCTGAGAGAGCTGGGATGCCCATGGTCACTTGTTGGTGAATTACTCCAGAACCAAGACAAGTCACGCATCGATGATCCAGCATTGAGTCAACCAATCTGCACAGCCTTGCAAGTTGCTCTTGTTGACCTCCTCGCCAGCTGGGGTATCAAGCCTGCTGCCGTGGTCGGCCATTCATCGGGAGAGATTGGTGCTGCCTATGCCACAGGTGCCATCTCGCAGGAGTCGGCTTGGAGGCTAGCATTCTATCGTGGTGCCCTCTCCTCTCGACTGGCCAAGTCCCCCGATCATACCAACGGAGCCATGCTCTCAGTGGCCATGAGTTCATCAGATGCCATGACATATCTTGAGGAACATGTTAGCAGCGCTGCAGGTAGAGACATCGTTGTGGCCTGTATAAACAGCCCTAGAAATGTGACGCTTAGCGGCAGTGCAGCATACATTGACAAGATCAAGGCTGCTGCAGACTCTGATGGTATCTTTGCCCGCAAGCTCAAGGTTGATAACGGTTATCATTCACCTCTGATGGCCACCATTGCCGACGAGTACAGGAGCGCAATTGGTAACCTCGAGACTGGAACAAACATATCCCCAGGCCAAGTTGCCCCAGTCTTTTACTCGTCCCTCGGAGGAATAGTCAGCTCTGTCTCTGCTCTTCAGAACCCCGACCACTGGGTTGACAACTTGGTCTCGCCGGTTCAGTTCTCCAAAGCCTTCTCGCTCATGTGCTCCAACGCCAGTTCCAGCGCGCCAGTCAAGAAGCTTGGGTCCTCGGCTAAAGCAACAGTCAAGCCTCCAAAGATCACTCAAGTGCTTGAGATTGGTCCCCATGCGGCTTTGCGTGGTCCCATTCGTGAGATCATGGAGCTGACGCCAGAAGTGAGTGGTATTGGTTACGAGTCTGTGCTCCGTCGTGGTGCTTCTGCCGTTGACACTGCTTTGGGCGCCGCCAATTGGCTTTGGTGCCGTGGGTACGAGGTGGACATGCATGATGCCAGCATAGCAAAGGACAGCTCCCTTGTTGTCAACGCGCCAGGATACCCTTTCAATCATTCCAACATCTATTGGAACGAGAGTCGTATAAGCAAAGGATATCGCTTCCGTCCTGCTATGCGACATGAACTATTTGGTGCCCCAGTGCCAGATTGGGACCCAGCCAATGCTGTGTGGCGGAACTACATGCGTCTTTCCGAGAATCCTTGGGTGAAGCATCATCGAATTACCGGTGCTACCATCTATCCCGCCGCAGGAATGCTTGTCATGGCCATAGAGGCTAGTCGGCAGATGGCAGACACATCTCGGGTAGTCAGGGGCTTCCGCATTCTTGACGCTCGCTTCAATGTTGCTCTTCGCGTTCCAGCGACGCAGAATGGCCTCGAGACGCACTTTTATATGCAGCCCTCAAGAGACCATCCCGACACTGTGGCGAGGACTGTACGAAAGTTCTCCCTTAGCAGTTATGAGGGCGGTGAGTGGCGCGAGCATTGCCATGGCCTGGTCGTTACCGAGTACGAGCAACCTTATACTGTCGTGGACGATGGAAGAGAAGACTTCGAGTTCCAAGAAGCATGTAAGAACAGACTTGCGAACGTGGAGAAGGCCTCAAAAGTTGAGACCTCATTCCGACAGCTCTATGAGCATTTATCGACCGTTGGTCTTGACTTTGGCGCTACTTTCCAAACCCTCCGCGACATTCGCTGCGGTGATATTGGAGAAGCTGTGGCGACAGTCAAGAGGCAAGATCTCGAGAGCTTGATGCCACTAGGCTACCTTCAAGACCACTTCATTCATCCCACTGTGCTCGATGGTATTCTCCAGAGTATCATTGTCAGTTTGACAAAAGGTGGCCGCGAGATTGACCAAGTCATGGTTCCCTCTGAGATTGGAGACCTCTGGGTATCTGCTGATCCCTCAACATCCAAGTTCGATGCTGTTCGAGTCTCTTGCTCAGGCAAGTTCCTTGGCATTAGGCAAGCTGAGGCGCGCATCGTTGGTATGGATGTTGATACTGGCAAGGCCGTTTGTACTGTGGACAATTTTGTCATCACCACTGTGGCGCGAAGCGAAGGCGCTTCCTCATCTGACGCTGCAAGAAGACTCTGCTTCAACCTTGATTACAAGGTAGATCCGGTTCTTCTGGACCAAGAGACAGCAGACAAGACACTCCAGCCTGATGCAAAATGTGGTGCTACACCTCAGCAGGCACAGTTGATTCAGGAGGTGGAGATGATGTGTTTCCTATACATCAAACGCTTCTGGGACAGGATCTATGATGAGAACCGCGACGCCAAGTCAGTTCCCTATCACAAGAAGTATATCGCCTGGATCAAGCACCAACTCGAGAAGTATGACGCTGGCCTTATCCTTCATGCCATGCCTGAATGGCGGGACCGAGCGGCCGATGATGAATACATCAGCCAAATGGAGACCAAGCTACTCACAGAGGGTTCAGCTGAAGGAAAGCTGGTCGTCAATGTTGGACGAGAACTCCCTAACATCCTCGCTGGCAAGTCTGATGCCCTTGAACTCCTCTTCAAAGACAAGCTGGTAGAGAACGTTTACCGTTCTGGAGTCGGGGCAGAGATAGGCTATGACCGGATGGTGGCTTACATCGATGCTCTGGCCCATAAGAACCCAGCTCTTCGTGTTCTCGAAGTTGGTGCTGGAACTGGTGGCGCCACAAGACCCATTCTCAAGTGTCTCACGACGCAAGGTAATGGTGAGACTGGCACACCACGTTTCAGTCACTATGCGTTTACAGATATCTCGATTGGCTTCTTTGAGAATGCTCGAGAAATGTTCAAGGATAGTGCTGCACGCATGAGCTTCCGGGCGCTCAATATCGAGGACGATCTAGAGCAACAAGGGTTCTCGGGCCCAGGAGAACAGTACGATGTCATCTGCGCTGCCAATGTCATCCACGCAACCAAGAACCTTGAGGCGACCTTATCCAACGCAAGGAAGTTGCTCAAGCCTGGAGGCAAACTCATCTTGTATGAGATGACAAACACTGGCATGATACGGACTGGCTTTGCCTTTGGATTACTACCAGGTTGGTGGTTATCTGTCGAAGACTTCCGTCAATTCACACCACTGGCTGCTCCGAATGACTGGTCCAGATCTCTCAAGGCCAGTGGATTCAGTGGTATCGATTTGCACATCTATGACTTTCCAGATCATAGACATCAGATGGTCAGCGTCCTCATCTGCACAGCTCTTGGTGATGGAAGTGAAGAAAATGCACCAGCCACTTCCTACTCCTCATCACCTATCAAGATCATCACTTGCGGTACCGGATCCGGCTCAGCCACCCAAGAGAGCCTTGCTACGACTCTCGAGAAGCAAGCGGCCAGCTTCGGCACTAGCATCAATGTTGTCAACCTGCACGATGCTGTGGCAGATCTCAAGGAGCTACAACAAACCCGTTGCATCTTCCTGGGGGACATAGAGTCCGACTTCCTGGAACACGTTCATGATGATGACTATGAAGCTTTTCAAAAGCTGATTAGTTCCACCAAGACTCTACTCTGGGTTAACCAGGGAGGCGGCCCGTCACCCAAGAACCCTGGCGCTGACATGGTGACTGGTTTCGCTCGTTGCATGCGTGCTGAGAACCCGGGACTAAACTTTGTCACTCTATCCATCGATGACTTAGATTCCTTGGATAAGGCCAGCTCCATCATCTTGCGAATCTTGAGTTCAGGCGGCGGGAATGAAAACACCTTCTTCGAGAAGGATGGCGCTGTTTATATTCCCCGTATTACCGAGGCAAACACAGTCAATCATCTCATCGCCGCCAAGACCAAGGGCGAGTCAGCCAGGTCCGAGGCATGGCAGGATGCTAGCAAGGACAGAGCTTTGACGCTACAGTGCGCTGTGCCTGGTCTTCTTGATAGTCTTCAGTTCCAAGATGACGAGCTATATGAGAAGCCTCTCGGACCTTATGATGTCGAGGTACGCGTTCATGCTACTGGCCTCAATCTTCTTGATGTCATGATCGCTCTCGGTCAGGTCATTGGCGAGGCATTTGGGCAAGAGTGCGCTGGTGTAGTGACTCGTGTCGGAACAGATGTTGATCGTGTCTCTGTCGGCGACCGTGTCTGTGGTCTCCTTAGGGGAACCTTCAAGACCTTTGCACGGGGCTCTCAATGGCAGTTCGCCAAGATTCCCTCAACTATCGATTATGCGGTTGCTGCGGCAGTACCAGTTGTTTACACCACCGCATACTATGGACTTCATGATCTCGCTCGCCTCCAAGCGGGGGAGAGCATCCTGATTCACTGGGGTGCTGGTGGTGTCGGGCAGGCTGCTATCCAGCTTGCCAAGGCTGTTGGAGCTGAGGTGTTCGTCACCGTGGGTTCCATTGAGAAGCGAGACTTTGTGCATGAGCACTACGGTATTCCCCTGCACCATGTACTATCGAGTCGCGACTTGAGCTTTGTACACGGCATCAAGAGATTGACCGACGGACGTGGCGTCGACGTGATTCTCAATTCCACAGCCGGACAGACCCTGCGTGCTAGCTGGGACTGTATTGCACCATACGGACGATTCATCGAGATTGGCAAGGTTGATATCTTTGCCAACGCTGGTCTCCCAATGGGACCGTTCAAGAAGAGCGTTACCTTTTCCTTCTTCGACATTGGCCTTATATCACTTGAAAGAGGTCGACTGTTCTCCCGTGTCCTTCAAGATGTCGTTGATCTGCTTGCCAAAGGATCCATCACCCCACCACAGCCACTCCATGTTTACAGCTACTCGGACATCCAGGAGGCATTCAGAATCATGCAGTCAGGATCTCACATGGGCAAACTTGTCTTGAAGGCTCAAGATGACGATCTCGTCATGGTAAGTTATATCAACAGCTCATAGCAGGTATCAACACTAACGCAATCCAGGTCGAACCCAGTCGAAAGCCGACGTACTACTTTGATCCCGAAGCATCATACCTTCTTTCTGGAGGTCTCGGTGGCCTTGGACGCAGTGCAGCACGTTGGATGGCTTCTCGTGGAGCCAAGAATCTCATTCTCCTCTCTCGGTCTGGAACCACGCGGCCTGCGGCTCAGGAACTCATGAAGGAGCTTGAAGAAGCTGGTGTGACAGCGGCAGCACCCCAATGCGACGTCTCTGACCGTGCTGCTCTTGAAAGGGTTCTCACTGACTGCGCCAAAACGATGCCGCCTATCAAGGGCTGCATCCAAGGCTCCATGGTTCTCAAGGATAGCATATTCTCCAACATGTCTCAAGAAGACTACTACACTGCTGTACGCCCCAAGGTGGTTGCATCACGAAACTTGCACGAACTCCTACCTCAGAACCTGGATTTCTTCATCCTCCTCTCGTCTGCTTCTGGCGTGGTAGGCAACCGAGGCCAGTCCAACTACTGTGTGGGCAACACGTACCAAGATTCCTTAGCTCGCCACCGGGTCGCTTTGGGGCTTCCAGGTGTAGCTGTCGATCTGGGAATGATCCTTTCTGTCGGGTTCGCGGCCGAGAACCAAGAGAGCATGGCTAATCTTCGTCAAGAAGGTTTCAATGCCATGCGAGAAGACGAGTTCCTTGCCCTGCTCGACATGTTATGCGACCCGAATGGAAAATACTCTACCAATGCCAACCAAGAGCTGCAAGCTTCCTCATTTGCTCAAATTGCAGTGGGTCTTGAGGCGCCAGCTACTCTTCGCATCAAGGGCATCCCGGAACCAGCTTGGATGACTGATCCTCTATTCAAGCACTTATACCAGATTCGAGGGAAAGGTGATCATGAGGGTGAAGGCGACGGTGAAGGTTCAGCGACGTCATGTTCCACGCTACTCCCAGCGGCGGCATCGTTAGCTGACGCAGCCAAGATTGTTAGCGCAGCCATTGTTCAAAAGCTCTGCAAAGCTCTATCTTCAAGCGAACGCGACATTGACGTATCAAAGCCTCTTCACAGTTATGGCGTTGATTCCCTTGTTGCAGTCGAGTTGCGCGCCTGGTTCATGAAGGAGGTTGGCTCTGATGTTGCTGTATTTGATATCATGAGTGGGCAAAGCTTGGAAGAGTTGGCTGAACTGGCGGCAAAGAGAAGTTCATTTGCCAGTTTTGATGGCGGGAAAGAGGACGATTGAGCATGCTGGGATTTCAATTTGTCATAGAATATTTCATTTTGTTTGGTGTACTTTAGGTGGGATCTGGGCTTGGGCTGGTCGCAGCTATTCCGTGCCTGCTCACAGGCTGGTTGTTGTCACCGAGGACTAATGACTTACTATCTAGAACATAACTGTGTATTTCATTAGAAATAATCTTTCCGATGCTTGAAACAATCTCCAAAACATCAATTGATTAGGCCCGGCTAGGTACCCGAGAGCTAGGTTTTAAACATCGGGCACTTTAGGTACAATCATCCCTACTTGGATCCATCCTAAACCAAAAGTCAAAGTGGTTCTACTCGCTTCCGGAGCTACAGCCACCGAACTCCGTGTTGAATGCTTCACTACATTGCTCGTAGGTGATTGCCTTCCCAGCCTGGCCGTTGCGGACTTCAATAGCCTAATCGATATGATCATATTCACCCTTGGGAGGCTCCGCACAGTTTGGATCGCAACCAAGGAGACAAATCCATCGATATTCTCGTCAAGTGCACCGCGCAAATCATCATCACGACTAGAGTAGTCGTCCGGGTCGGGGACCATGTCTCTCTCCCAGTTGATGCAAAGCCAGAAAGGCTCAGAAGGTCTAATGCCTTTGCCGGCTACAGGCTGTATGAATGTCATTTTCGACCTCGGTCAGATCACTGCTTCTAGGGCCGCCGTTGAGCTCACTGAAGCCCAACCCCCAGTGTAGCAATCTGAAGCATCGACAGACTGGAAGGAGGCGATAATGGCTGCCAGAGAGGTTGGCATGACTTTGGCAAAGGAAGGCACGTTGAATAATGGCAAGATTGTATCGCGATGGGAGCGTGAAGTAGTATTTATATAGATAAAGAAGCGGATTTGAGAACGATGAGTAAAGCGGTCTATATAAATCAATCATGGCACCTTATATATCATTTCCAATGCGTTTTGTCCCTCTCACGACTGGCCTATATCGGATGTCTGTGTCCACTGGACAAATAAAATGTCATTTTCGCTACAGACGTCTCCGTTTTTATCTGCATGTCTGCGAGACATAGCTGGGGACGTAGTATTGAATTCTGCAAACTCGAAGTGTTATCTTACTGGACCACTATATAATAGTGATTATGAGATTTTATAAGCCTTCTAGAATGATGCTGCAGTTATAAAAGATTGTGGAAATTAATAGAGCTGGGTATTGTGTAAGATAAGGCATCTCTTACAATCTCTTTATGTACTGAGTTAGAGATATATTGTTTTTCAGGATAGTGCAGTGTAAGACTGATAATTGAAGTTTGTAAGAATAGGAAAGTATTCTTTCAGCTTCTCGCTCTTGAATTTAAGAGGAATATTTAGTATAAGCTTCACTTGCTCTGTCTCTTGGCTAATGCCAATATTCATTGGGATGCTGTTGGCAACACTTCTACCTACCTACAGGCCACTAAGCCTCTTTGGAAACGGAAGGTCGAAAGTCCCAGAGACTGTTTTGAACTCCTCTCAGGAGCACTAGCTATATTAAGTCCGGAACTGGAGGTACCAAGCCGTGTCGGCGCTAGATTTGAGGGCCGAATCTCTCCGCCATACAAATCAAGAAACATTAACCTTCGAAGTACAGTGATCCGGTTGATACTTAGAAGGTACCTGAGTTGAATTGCCTTTTATATACTAAAGCTTAGCTAGGTATGAGTATATTATGTATTTATGGAACTATTATTAGTATATAGTTAATACAACCTTATAATGTGCTGTAACGCCTAATATTCTATTTAAGCAGCGTGCTCTTCTCAATCTTACTTATAATCTACAGAAACTAACAATACAAATCTGGCTTTAATGGCTTCAATTTATCTCCCTCTACAGCTCTTGATTTCCATTCTAATGGTAGCACCTCTAGGAGTCGCACAGGATGTCAAATACTTAGTGACATTGTAAGCTTTCCACCAAATATTTATATTTTACATGGAATTGTTAACAATCAACTAGTGGGAGCTCCACTACTCAAACTGGATTTCAGCTTAACAAGTCCAGACCCTCAACTTCCAATCCTCTAGGGAACCCGAACCTGCCCGGATGGACAACTAGTGGAGGATTGAACTGGTTGGGATATCTCATCACCGAGTTCAACGCCAGCACCACATACTCATACAACCTCGCTGTTGGCGGTGCAACTACCGATTCAGCCTTGATCCCCCTTACTCAGACACAGTCAAAACTTTCGTTGATCAGGTTGACGAACTCCGCCGAGTATTCGCCACTAATCCGCCTTGGACTTCCGAGAATTTGCTGGTCGGCGTCTGGATCGGGAATAATGACGTTGGCAATTCTTTTGCTCAAGACAACAAGGAGTCACTATACCTTCAAATATCAACTTAATACATACAGCAGCTCCAGAAGCTATATAAACTTGGTGCCCGGAATTTTGTCATCCTGTTAGCCGGCCGTGAGTTCCATTTTCATCATGCCCGCTTCTAAGGCTCTTGGTTAATGTTTCCATTACAGCGCAACACTGGACGCCACTTATGATTTCTAAAGGTCCAACATCCCAAGCCAGGTTAAAGAGTGCCGTCGACCTCTACAATCATTACCTGGAAAAGGGGCTGAAATCTTTTTCATTACAGTATAAAGAAGTCTGTGTCTGGTTTGTCAATTCTGAAAAGTCTTACTTGAAGGCTCTTGATAACGCGACTATATATGGTGCTCCTAACTCAACATGCGAGAGTACTGATGGGTAGAGCTGCCTGTGGTGGGATAATTATCACCCGGGAACCGCCATTCATCGGCTCTTAGCAGAGGAGGTTGCAGGAGTTGTTGGTGAGCCGTGGTTTTCATGGGAATCCTAGGTCCCGGGTTTGTTACCCAAAGCCCAGTTGTCACACCTGGTCAATATCGAAACCTAGTAGCTAATTTGGGGGACGGATTCCATGTTCATGAACCTGGCTTGTTGCTACTAGTGAACCAGTTAGCAGTAGCCCGTAGCATCGATCTTGTCCTACTTCTTTCGCACTCCCTTGTTTATTGGGGTTCTGATGTCTCAGCCGAGTTTTGTAACACAATGACACCTAAACTATAAGTAAAAAGCCACAGTACCCAGGGGCTAGGAAGCGGGAATCACCTGGACAGGGCTAGTAAATACTGTGGTGTTGCATACCTGCAGGCTAAAGAGTATTCTAATTATGTTTTATACGGTCACTGTTCAGGACACTGTCATCAGGTAGATGAGACGTTTAGTACCTTAGCCACAGATTGTAGCGCTTGAGATGTTACTAGCTGCCTTCTCCATACTCAGGCCCTCCGGTTTGCGCATCAAGGAAAGGTCACACCTTTGGCAACAATATATTCCACAGAGACGCGATCTACGGGCATCTGGGGCAGCAACTGTGTCATCACCAGCTTGAAAAAGACTGCTTTTATAGTAGAACCTACCTTAACGATGACACAAGAATGTCATAAATGGAGGAATGCCCCCAATCTTTCCGATTGAGCGCAAGGGCGACCGGCCGTGTGAGAACATAGTACAGTCGTAATTTGGATTGAGGTCCGTCTGTGACTAAAGCCGGGTTGCTTTTCCTAGCAATAGCCTCCTTTTTATGTTTCGAAGCATATCTGGCACCAGTATATGTATATCCAAAGTAGTATGAGAACGGCTATGCAACGACCAGAGTCCAGAAGACCAAGGAAAGTTACTGACAGCTTAATAGAAACAGCGTTTCAGGGCCTTGCTACTTACTTCTTTATTAGTAATTCTTAGCGGCTCTGTGAATGTCTTTTCCCTGGGGGCTGGCGTGCTCTATGAACTGTACACCAGACGTCTGATCGTTAGTGTAGTGGATTTACTCATATATGAGGTGCATTTCAGCACTATGCCACCTCCACACCGAGACTGACAGATGCGGAGGCCGAGTGCAGAAATCCAACAAAGAGATTTGACTTCTCTAGCCACAGAATTGTGATATGGTACTGATGGTCATTTCTTGTGTTACAACCGGCAGAGATGAGACCCAATGAGAGTCATGCTTGATGAATTCTCCCTAAGCACTACAGGGCCTGCTCCTTGAGCTGAGTCTGGGCTTGCATTTGACACGCACCATCGGCATCTCTAGCCTCTCCTCTAACGTATTTATCCCGAGGAACATTGCAGCCGGACTCTACGGTGATTTTAATAAGGTTGGTCAGAGTCTATGTCAATGGAGCGGTAACAACAACAGCTACCGAAGCATCCCGCTCAGATCTCGGATCGAACGGTGCATCAAGAGACAATCAATGTGCCGTCGGATCCGAAAGGTGCACCAGTGCAGAGTCGATAGATCTGGAGGTTAAAGGTATCGACCCAAAATAGTTTGCAGTGGGATCATTTCTAATTGGTCGAATGCATCTTTCCTTTAGTCTAGGGGTTCATTCGTTTGTCCAAAATGATTGCCGTACCAATATGCCGCCGCAGGTGTTTGTACCTATAAATGCTTGTCGATAGACTCGATACAGCGACGACGGGCGGAAGAACAAGGTTTCAGGTGCAAGATTGATCGCTTGCAGATGACAAATGTTACGAAGATCGGTCTTGATAACCACCGATGCCCCGATCTTGTCTGGTCTCACAACGAGTAATCGTGGATTTACTAAGAAGTGGCCCCACTTTAGAACCCAGATTCGCAGTTTGAGAAACTTGAGGTTTTAACTTTCCGCGGGCTTGAAGTCCATGGGCAGTCGGGGACACTCTAGTGTCCGCTGTACTTGATTGGTATTAAATGATGTACTACGTGGCGCTGTTGATATCAAAATTTCGAGTACTGATACGTACATATCTAGGATATTGAACCTTGCCAGTGTGGCCTTTGAGTTTCATTGATAGTCATACTATATCCCTTCAACCTCCCGCGGTATATCTCACTCCGCGCTTCCTCTCTCTTTTCTCTCTCTTTTCTCTCTCTTATCTGCGACGCAGCAATCACATGACGAATAACACGCTGCATACTCATTATCAAACAAAGAGTGAAGAAAGGTCTGTGATTTGAAAGTGCGAGCTAGCATATCTAGATTCAGCAACAACTCGCTGACTCGACCAGTCCACGCTCGAAGCAGCAATGGCAGAGTCCGACGAGAAGCCTCGACCCGACGACGCCGAGTACACCAAGACGAAAGTTCTCCCACACTGGCGGCTGGTCATCGATCAAGCTGGTGTTACACCCGAGGTTCTCGCCTACAACTATCAAGGGTCCGGCACCGAACAAGACCCTTTTTTGGTTCAATGGATTCCAAACGACCCAAGAAACCCCCAGCAATGGAACGACTCTAAGAAATGGTTTATAACAACAGCCGTTTCATTCGCCACCTTGACTGTTAGTCTGGTATCATCCGCATATACAGGAGGCATAAAACAGATCATCCGAGACTTCCACCTCAGCCAGGAGGTAGAAACTTTGGGCGTCTCTCTATTTGTCCTTGGTTTCGCTCTCGGGCCTTGCTGTGGGCACCACTTAGTGAGATCTTTGGCCGCCAGATACTGTTTATTGGAACCTATGCTGGCCTAACCATATTCAATGCGGCCTGTGCTGGTGCTCCCAATGGAGCTTCGTTACTGGTCTTCCGGTTTCTAGCTGGCTCCTTTGGTTCTTCTCCCTTGACCAATGCTGGCGGAGCTATAGCTGACATGTTTCCGCCCCATCAACGAGGCTTAGGGATGACCCTCTTTGTGGCTGGGCCATCGCTTGGTCCAGTGTTGGGCCCTATTTGCGGCGGATTCCTTGGCGAGAATGCTAGCTGGCGTTGGGTGATGGGATTCCTTGCGATCTTCGCTGGAGTTATGTGGATCGGAGGAACCATCCTTATCCCAGAAACCTATGCCCCGACATTGCTGAGGCGCCGGGCTGCCAAGCTGTCTAGTATGACTGGCAAAGTGTATACCAGCAGCATTGAATTGAAGCAAGGGAAGGTCTCTTTGCGTAGCGCTATTAGCACCTCCCTACTGCGGCCGTGGGTTCTGCTCTTCAAGGAACCCATTGTTCTCCTGTTATCGATCTACATGGCGATTATCTACGGCACCCTCTACTTGTTCTTCGCCGCCTTTCCAGTCGTTTTTGAACAGGCTCGGGGTTGGAGTCAAGGTATCGAAGGTTTAGCATTTTTGGTTATAGCTGTGGGTATGGTGGCGGCTTTGATTTATACGATCCCTGACAACAAACGTTATGTTCTCCTTGATCAAAAGCACAACGGTTTTGCACCACCAGAAGCTCGGCTCCCATCGGCAGCAATTGGATCTTTTTCCATTCCAGTGGGTTTGTTTTGGTTCGCTTGGACTAATTATCCATCTATTCATTGGATCGTGAGCACCATGGCCGGTGCTCCTTTCGGCTTCGGTCCAATTCTGGTGTTTCTAAGCATAATGAATTATCTGGTCGATGCGTATACGATCTTTGCCGCTTCGGTACTTGCTGCTAATTCGATCCTGCGCTCACTATTTGGCGCAGTCTTTCCGCTATTTACAGTACAGATGTATGACAAGTTGGGCCTGCACTGGGCATCAACCATCCCAGCATTCCTGGCATTGGTCTGCGTTCCGTTTCCTTACCTTTTCTACATATATGGAGCGCGCATCCGAACCCATTGCAAATTTGCCGCTGAATCTGACGCCTTCATGCAAAGTTTGAAGCAGGCCCAAGATCAACGAGAACAGGGGCTGGAGGAACAGGATAACAGTACCGAGGACGAGCGTACAGTCGTTGATGAAGGAGTTATCACCTCAAGCCACAGACGAACATCCTCGGTCCATGGTTCATCTTCACTATATGATGGGAATCCATACGACATTGATCGTGTTCATACCAGAAATTCATTCTCTTGGCCTTTAGAAACCCAACCTAGCTCAGCTGTAATTAGACTTAATATTAGAACCCAGGTGCTCAAAATGTTAATTCGGTTCCCTCTTTAAACCGCATGGAGCTCGTTTAGATCTATCTCGCCGAGATATTATGTAAACTGGCTTGCCAAATGGAGTTGGGATTCGCGACCTAAGTTCAATATCTAATCTAGGAAGTCAATGCGCAGTGAAACCAAGTGGACCCGTTGATCTTGACCATAATGTGAGGTGGATCAACCGAATCTCGCAATTGGGGATTTGACACTGCCGGCGAAGTCTCAGAAACGGACCGCTTACACGCCGCTCAAGTAAGACTTGCCGCTGGGAGAAGCACTCGTCCTCACTATTGCCAGGTCAAGAAGCTTCAGATAATGGAGGCCAAGTTAAGGTCGATCTACAGCATTTCTTGCCTGTGAAACTTCACGTCGTAAAGGTGGATACAGCCTAAGCAGTTAAACTCAACGCTAAGCATTCAGCTGCCTTATTTTCTTTACTGGAACCCACTGACCACTTCCGCTTTTCACTCAAGAGGACTAGGTGCCCAGGGACGTTATGCTGAGAATGGCAGTCACCGAAAATTATTTTATCTCCTTACTCTTGCATCTGCCTATTTCAGGGCCCAGGTACTAAGACTTCGACTAAACATAAATATACTGCTCAAGATCTCCAAATCTCTTGTTCAATCAATTTCTCAGAAAACATCATTCTTAGCCTACTATGACTCACACCCGGGATCCAAAGCCGGCACCACTTACCATCGCGGAAGAAGAACTTCTAGCTGCGAGCGAGGCGGTATCTAAGCTCAGCCAATCGCAATTGGACACATTCAATGACTGGGTTAGAGGATCTAAGAATCCTGGAGTACTCGAGGCAAAGTCTTGGCTTACAAGAAGATACGATCTCTACTACAACACCTTCTCTTACTCAGAGCTAGTTCTAATGTTGAAGCGGGCCAAATACCTCTCCAGTGATGAGGACCATAGCAAGGTAAGAACTACTATTGTTTCTCAGAGTCTATCCCAGTTTAAACAAGAGTCTTAGAACAGGATCGACTTTGTCATCCGAAAGCCGGGCCTCGGCTTGCCTCTCGGCCACATGCCTGACCAAGAGGGCCGATTCCCTCTGCTGTTCATGGAGGATAACTACGAGACTGGCTGGCGAGCTGCCACTTTACTTATCCGCGAGACTTGTATACTCAAGTTCATCGATGAGCTATCTGATAAGCCGGAGTGGTGGCTTAAAGTTAAAGACGAAGCCATCTCCAGCAAGTGGAAGAAAGAAGCATTGGAATTGGACTGGACTTCTTATCGGAAGCACGCCGACTTTACCTCCGCTATGGCCGATGCAGTGAGTCAAAGCTGGACCCAGGTGTTCTTGATACTATAATACTAATACTTGAGCAGTGCATCAGTGAGCTGCGACACAAAGCAGAGCTATACGAGAAGACCGGTTTAATGCCTGTTTATGACTATACAACCACTGTCATCAAATCGGACAGTTTACTGACACCTGAACTGGCTAAAGCTCTGCAAGAGGGTGTGAAGCCGCTGGAAGATGTCCCCCCGGAGTTGAAAGACTGGCATCCTAACTCCAAGGAACAAGTCCTCGATCTTGTGCACCCTTCACTGTGGCCATTGATGTATGGTCGCTCCAGGGTCCTCAATGACAGAGTCATCGGAATCGACAATGCCCTTGCTTCCTGTGGTACCGGCGTCGTACTACGCGCACCGGGGTCAGAGCAGACAACGCATATCATCGGAGAAGGCGGCTTCTGTGAGGACGAGGTCGTGGTGCTGTCTAACAAGTTCCAATGGTTGCCATGCGAGGTTGACCTTGACCCCGAGACAGGCAAAGCCAAGATTGCGAGCTATATCAACAATCTCCATCCACAAGAACATGCCCATCTCTATCCCATCATCGAAAGGTTCATCGAAAAATCACTTCCGGCTTGGGACATTATCTATGACTGGGAAGATTCCTTCTCGGTACAGCGGCTCACGACAACTGAGGCTGAATATGATGAGTGCCCCTGCCCTGAGCTCTGTGACGTCGAGGATGGCTATGGCTGCACTCCATGGAGACGTCCTCTTGGTGAGGGTGAAGAGCCCAGATACGACGTCGAGTCGTGGGAAGAAATGCTGGCAGACGGTGAGGAAGATGATTGTGAGCCAGATTACTACGAACTCGGTGAAGAGAAGGTAGAGGATTATAAGATGAATTGGGTACGCAGAAACCTGGATGACGCTTGGTTTGCATCAACCCACTCTGCCAAGCTCCCCGACGCCGACCCTAGCGCAAATGACCATATGAAGATTCAAACTTCAGATGTGAAAGCTAGTGGATTCTTCAACGGTAGCAGTCAGATCCAGGTCATTGTCAAGCTAGCTAATATTCACTTGACGCCTGAGAAGCCCGTTTACAATGGTGGTTCGTGGCATACAGAGGGCCTGCGGAATGAGCACATCGTCAGCACGACTCTTTACTACTACGACAGTGAGAATATTACAGATTGCACTCTGGACTTCCGGACCTGCGCTGATAAGGAAGACCTGGCTGCCGAGATCTCCTATGAGCAATACAGACATGATCCAATTGAGCGAACGTTTGATATCACTCTGGGAGGGAGCATCTTCCAGGATATTGGTTCTGTTCTCACCAAAGCTGGCAGGGCCATATTTTTCCCCAATGTTTTGCAGCATCATGTTTCGCAATTCAAACTCGCCGATCCCACCAAACCCGGTCACAGAAAGATCCTCGCGTTGTTCCTCGTCAACCCAGCGATACCCATCATCAGCACTTCTAACGTCCCGCCTCAGCAGAAGCATTGGTGGACAACTCATTCAGGATTGGACTCTGGACGCGGTGTGATGCCACCTGAGTTGGTCGAAAAGGTGGTTGATTATATGGACTGGCCAATTGATTTGGAAGAAGCCAAAAAAGTGCGCTTGGATCTGATGAAGGAACGGACATCATTTAAAGCAGAGGAGGAATCGAGATTTGACAGGATGGAATGGAATTTCTGCGAGCATTGATTGTCATTAGGAAACATATCGACTTGTTTTTGCGTGAGAGTAGGATAGCTTGCTTATGTTAGCATGACCTTTGAACCTTGAGGACTCTAATCATGTATCACGCTTGCACAAATACCTAAGCTGTGTTAAGGTTGAGCAGTTAAAAAGGGCTTTGGCCCTTGCATGATGGTAAAAAAAATTACTCTAGCAATATACTTTCTGTGGTCAGGTGCCCAAGATATGACTTTTGGCTGAAAACTTAAATCTCCTCATGACTGTCTCCATTTGTGTATAAATCAGGCTCTGACTGCTGCTCTTCCGACAGCTTGTTTCAATGTCTTATCCATATTTTCATGTAGGGCCATACACTCACTTTATGCACCTCGATTACCCGGGACCGTTGCACTGAAGGTATGCTCTAAGCTCTTTATGGTCAAGCTTACATCACGTCGCCCGATCACAGTCTCTTATTGGATGACTTACGCTTGGCCTACGTCTCTACCAAATCCGGGCAAAGGCGCAGCCGACTGCGCCCCACTAGGCTGAGAGTAGGAGGTGCTCTTATCGTCTCTCTCTGCAATAAAATAAGAGACAAAGCAGCATCTTTATCGGTATTTTCTGTCATCCCGATATCCAACAAAATGCCTCAGACAGGCCTTTCCATGTCCTCGGCACTGGGCATTCGTCTTGAAGGAAATCAACGTTCATATTCTCCAGGCGACACAATTATTGGCTGTGTTTACCGAAAAAGTCCTGTCGTGAGTCCAGACTCATCAATTACCATATCCCTGTCAGGAAGGGCCAAATCGAAAATAGTGATTCATCAAACGAATACCACACATACTTATCGGGGTCGGTTTACTCTCATTTCCGAGTCTGCCTGCTCCCAAAAGATCTTTCAAGGCCCGCTGCATATTGAAAATGGCGGCGATGAGCAGACATGGCCGTTTGCAATAACGCTGCCAAAGTATGTGGATCCGAGACGCTTACAGGGCGGGAGTCAAGACCAGAGCTTTTTGCCTCTCGGCGCAATAGATCACGTTCTACCATCAACCTATACACTTCGCGCCCTTGGAAACACCGAGGGCTTTATCGAGTACTTTGTGAAGGCTACCTTGAGGGTCACCGGCCAAGGCCGTATTGACATGACTGAAGCCACCTTTCCATTCAATGTCATCAACCTCAGCCCTGACCCTCCCGTAGCGAATTTTGGGCTCAGAGGGTCACGGAACCGTCAGACCATGTCGAGCTATCGCCTTGTTCCAGGCATGGAAGATGTCAAGTTATCATTTTCTCAGAAGATGAAGCAATCTTTTAGCACTTCAAGTGTACCAGAGCTCGTCTACGATCTCCTTGTTGACGTCCCAACCGTCATCCAACTCGAAAACCCTACACCGATCCCATTCAAGTTACGTGTCGTTCCGGACTGGGATGGGACGAGTGAAATTATCAAACGGGTTCCACAAAAGGTCAAATTATCATCTGTCTCGATTCGAATCGTCAGCAGCACCGAGGTCATCTGCGAAGGAACTATGTTTCCCCATAGAAAGGAAAAACGCGAGGAGATTGATCTGTGTGCTGAGAGTGCCATCAGTAGGCTCCAGGGCGACATCTATATTCCCTACAAAGATGAAGGGCCCCCAATTGATATTGGGAACTTAATTTGTTTGCGCCTTGAACAACTACGACCTGGTTCTCCTCATCGACCAAGCAGGTTAACAAAACTTAACCCTACTTTCACCACATACAACATTCGTCATTCGCACAGGCTGTCATGGAAGGTTGTAGGCGAAATAGCAGGAGAGCGCTTCAGCGCGTTGGGGGCAGTCTCCTTAAAGATTTTGATGCCAAGTGACGAGCGAGGGCGGCTGGGTCAAAAGGCCTCAGTCCAAAGGGCCGAGACTGAACCTGTATTTGATGGTGCACCAGGTTCATCTCAATTGCAAAGGAACGAGCCGTGGATCCAGCCTCCGGATGAAGATGACGCACCCCCAAGCTTTACTGAAGTAGTCGAGGAAGACAAGGGAGCCCATATAGCAGAGAAGTCCCGTGAATAGGCAGACGTGCTGTTTGGATGCTAATGTAATGTTATGTAATAATGAAATGAATATTTGCTAGTTTACTACTTGAGTCACTGCTTACTACCCAAGCTCAACTTCCATTGCTTGTTGCTGAATGTTTCCACAACTTCTTCCTGCCTATTAGGTAGGATTATATGGACACATAGCTGCTCCCCTTCCCGCATCTCTTTACCCTCACTCTCCCATGACAAAGTCAAAATAACCTCATTGCTCTGGTCCTCCTGCCAGGAAACTCGACCAGTATCGGCTGTTGCCAGGTACCACTTACTGGAACCCTGGCCTCGAAAACCTTGAAGATGAGCATCCTTTCGCCGTTGATCATGGCGAGTTTGAACCCCGCAACCTCGGCGGTATACTCATACAGAGGAAGGCTGCCCCATGCGTGGCAATCCGATCTTTGCGTGATGTAGTCTTCCACCCAGGTTGTCAGGTTGAGTTCAAGCTGTTTTCGCCAGGGTGCCCAGAAACTGAAGAATTGGGCTTCGTATGCCTCATCGCCGACAACGGATAAAGCCCTCAAACTATAGAACGCCATTGCTATAGATACCGGTGTGAGTTTGTGCGCCTGTTGTCCTTCCGCATTGGCTTGTAAAGCAAGAGAGCGATTCAAAAGCTAAAAGGCGTCATTGCCAGTTACTGCACCACAGAGAACTGCCCATATTTGACAATGTTCACTATAATGAGTATGGTTTGCCAATGTAGCGAGACCATCTGTGAAGTAGGTACCATCGAAGCAATGGTTTCTGACAGCATGTACAATCAACTCAGCCCGATGTTTGTGTTCATCTGCGCGTGATGGCTTTCCCAGACACAATTCGAGCGAACTGAGCCTCTGTAGAGCATATGCGAACAACTGATTAGTATAGGTGAGGTACCTAGTATCCTTTGCGGCGGGCGGAACTCCGAATGGCTTATATGAATCAGTCCAGTCAACAAATTCCCAGTCACCAGCTAATCGAGAAACGCGGAGAAGGCCAGTTTCTTGGTCAAGACGACTAGCGAAGGTGTGTAGAATGGCATCAATGATTGGTAGAAAGCCAGTTACAAACTCTTTATCGCCAAACTGCTCGTAATGGTCTGTAACCATACATATCCAGAAAAGAGATAAATGGGAAATAATCTGCAGATAGTGACAAGGAGCACGGCTTGCCGTCAGCCCGACTTTGGGTTGAAAAGAGTTGTAGAATTGTAAGATTGCTTGGCGTGCAAGTCGATCATCTCGGGAGACCACGTAGGTGAAGAGAGCCGAGCTTCTTGTATCCATGGCATACTGAAGTTGCTCGTAGAATGGGCAGTCTTCATAGCAGTCATGCATACAATTCTCTAAAGTGCGTAAGCTCACCTCCCAGAGCTTGTGGAACCATGATGGATCTTCATTCTCCATCTCAACCGTGGGGAAAGTGGCCAATACCTTTAGGGGGTAATTTGTTTTGACAATGTTGATCCCTTCAAGAACCAGGTCTGAGTCTTGAGCGACATCAATGTCCATGGCAAGGTATCGAAATGCTCGGAAGTGAAAAGGACTGAAGGTTTCATCATTGGCTTCTACAATGCCATATTGAACCAAATCTTGATCCAGCGGGGTACTCCCGAAGATATACTGGTCTTTTGGTCCTACAATGGACTTTGAAGTGTCGGATCTGTCTCCTTTCTTTCGCTCAAAAGGAAGGTTAGCAGACCCCTCCTCATAACCTTCAGACCAAGTGATGTCCAGCTTGCTACCCCCAGTTGACGGTCTGGCGAAACGGAAGTCGACATAAGCTGTTGTATGGTAAGGTACCTCGAGCTCGACATGGTGAGTACTGCCTTTAACCAGGACAATGCCTGCCTTATGCTCCAGGTTCAGGTTAAGAAGGCGTTCCCAGATCTCTTGGGGTTGTGCACTTCTGATATTGTGAATCGCTGCGAGATGCAGTTGCTTTAGCCGGGGGAATGGAATCATTCGAGGATTTAGATCCCAGGGTACAGAGAGACCCCAGTTAACCATGAACTGATGCTGTTTTGCCGCAACCCAAGTGAGGGCATAGGATTCCCGCTGATCAACCCTTTCGAAGAGATGAAGGAAGAAATCGAAGTTTCCACTGACAGGGAGAGATCTGCAAGTATCAGTAATAGTCTCCCATGTCTCGTCCATCTGAATGTCGAATGATTGCTGCTCCAGGTCGCTCTCGGTCGAGTCGTGTCTAATGTATAATCCTGGGAATGGGGTCCTGGGAAAGCTTGGAGCATTTTGCGACCCATGATAGAACCGAAGAACATGAACAATAATATTGTTACGGCCAGCGACGAGATATGGTTGAATATCCAGGACGTCGTAGAACCATGTCTGATCGTCTCCTTTGACAGGACCACTGTGAACCACCGACCTGTTGATGTAGAGCTTGTATCTGGTATCGGCTGTAATGGCAATCCTGACAGGGTCGCGAGGAATATCATGTAAATCGATGGACTTGTGGAAATAGACAAATTCACCCGCAGAGGACGATTCTGGCTTCTCGGTCCAATGTGGGTGCCAAATCCACGAGGTCTCAAAATCGACAGTCATACTGGGGAAGGCTTCGGATGTGGTCAACCCTCAAGAGTAGCAAACTGTATTTGAGCAGAGGCCATTGATAAGGGCGTAGAACCGACAATAAATAACCCTATTTACAGACAGCCCGAATAGAGCTACCGAAGTCCCCACGAGTGAAGTCTAGGCTCCATTGTACTTCGTATCAAGATGCACCGAATGGTCTGATCACAAGATGACGGATCAGGCCGAGGTAGGGATACCCGATACGGAATGGGTTACGTCTGGAGATGTGAGTCAAGGACATGCCATGTCAGTTGGCATCTCGGTAGAACTCTGGAAGAAACCATTCATGAACAAAATTAAGGGACGATCTTAACAATCGAGGAACAGCCTCGATTACCCCACACTTCCCTCTGTGGACCCTAGCCCCCCTCATTATCTCTTGGCTCAGAACAACTGGTGCACAAGCCACGCTATCAAGTCCTCCACACCAACCATGAGCGGCAGCAGATCCCCAGGCGCAGTACCTCATCTAGTTACCTTCATCTTACTAAAGTGGCAGTTTGACCTGCAGTTTACAGTAGCTTCTATCATGTTCTTACCCTTGCCTAAATCTTATACTGTAAGCCGCGACAGTCAGAAGCTTTCACTAAATACCTACAGTCATGAACATGAACCTGTTTATATATGCTATTATTTGTCTATAGTAGGTAGTACTTCAAGGATTACTTAAAAGAGAAGTAATATAGAACCTAAATACTAAGCTGGATGCGAGAAACGTTCACAACTTAATGAGTTAGCATAAATGGATTAATAAATGCTCTCATTCAGGCACAAAATTTAAGGTAAAAGACGAATTATGTATAGAGAGAGGAAGCGAAAATAAGGTACTGGATTATGGTATCTAAAGCCTTATTTAGATAATGAATTATTATTTGTAAGAAGATAAGACCTATGTGATCAGTCTTACTCCAAGAACAGAGCTCCTGGTTCCACTTCGCATACAAGGATACCTTTCTCAAATAGAGCCCTGGCACCGGTATTTGCGGAATTGACGAGTCTTGACCTTGTTCTCGAACATCTCATCCCGCTCCAGGTAGGTTCGATTCTTCATCTCAGGCAGATCGAACCAGAAGATTACCCATGCAATAACAGACAAAGCAGCAAAAATGAGGCCAGTCTTGCCACCTAGATTTCCCTCGTCCGAGTTAAAGATGTAAGGGACACAAAAGTTAAATACCCAGGACACGAAACTGTTGCAGATGAAACCGACGGCGTTAGCCTTGGCACGGAGTCAGACAGAAGAGGTTTCAGAAGCAATGATAGGAATGACTGGTCCAGAACCAATGTTAAAAAACACCATGATAAGGTTAATCATAACACCCATATACCACAGTGCAGCTTGAGTTAAGAAAAAACCAGCGATACCAACAGAGAGCCAGGTTGCTGCCAGGAGTGCTGTGCAGCCCATTATAGTACATCTACGACCTAGATAGTCAACGAGGAACCAGGAAATCATAATCACAGCCAGGGACAGACCAGAGGCGATCTCAAGGACCATAATAGACTTTTCTGGGGAGAGGCCAGCGATAATCATAAAGTAGGTACCGTTAGCCACAAAGTTGGTACCATGGAACTGCTGAACGATGCTGGCGAAGATAATGATGCGCTTCCGGCGAAAGTTAGGGCCCTTGAAACATTCCAACCATGTCACGTCAGCTGCATCAGCCTGCTCTTGTTTCTCGTGCTCAAGGGTAGACTGGAGGGCAACCATGGCAGCCTCGACCTGGGAAGGTTTGTATAGCCAGCTAAAAGACTTGCGGGCGCCGGCCTCATCCTTCTTTCAGAGGAGCCAAGCCGGAGACTCGGGGACAATCAGGGCCGAGATGAAGGCCATGCCAGCGAGGGCCCACTGGGTAGCGAAGCAGATACGATAAGACATTCTTTAAAGACCGTCAGGGATCTGGCTACCAGCAACGACAGCGGCGATCAGCTGGCCAAAGACAAGCTGAAACTGGAACAAAGATAGGGCAAAACCTCTCAGCTTAACAGGGACTATTTCAGAATTGTATGTCATGCAGGTGGTAGCCATCATGCTCAGGCCCATGCTAATAACAATCTTGCCAGCCAAGAACATCCCGCGGCGATGGTCCATGGAGTCGCTCGAGTCGCAAGTATATACCACGGCGATACCGGCCATAGTGATAATAGATCCAGTCATCATAGAGATCTTTCGGCCAAACCGATCAGCAACCCAGCCGACAATGACGGAACCAATCAATAAACCGATCTGCATCGAAGCATTCCAGAGAGACAGCCACATAGATGGCAGAATAGGCATTCCATCTCGAAGTTCGCCAAATCTCTCCCTGTTTTGGTTAATCAGAATAGTTCTGTGGGATGTTTTGTAATGATGGGACTTACAGAAAGGCTAGGAAAGCTGTGATAACGCCAACGATAATAATATCGAAGCCAAAGGTCATAGGGCCAGTGGCCATAAGGATACTAAAGATAACAGACTTGTAGTTCTGTTTGAGGGATTGAAACAATGTAAGAGAGGTGGCATCATGCTCATTAACGGCCAAGGAGGCATCCCCCTTTTCCTTCTCTACCATCTCAACGCTAGGCTTAGTATCGTATTCCATAAGTCCAGAATCTGATGTCTCAAGCTCATGCATGCAAAGCTCGCGCCAGTCTGTGTATCAATATTAGATCATGGCAAAGCGGAGACTCAGCTGGGCCCTTGACAAACCTGCGGGTCTTCTCGCCGCCCAATGTCTGTGCCTAGCTGGGTTCTAGCATCTGCTAAACCTAGCGCCACGGAGGGCTTGCAACATGTTCCACCGCGCTACTGATAGTATGAGAGATATAACATCTTCAAGCTTGCCAGAGACTGAGAAGCCTCTAGCAGAATTCATTAATGTTCTATATGCCAACCTGCTAAAGTACGTCTCCAGCTCCGTTGCTCACTGCATCATAATTTACAGTATAATACTGACCTATTTCTTATAGACGTCTGAATGTTAAGTTGGAGCTTTCTCCATAAAATGGCCAGAAAGCTACTAACGAAGCGTTTTTCTCAAACGGTAACCCCAGCTTTCCTGGTGCGATCAGCCCTCGCAGGGAAGGCTTAGCTAGTGGCTTATCTTTCAAGCTCACAGACAATCCACAGCGGTTACACTCTATTCAAAAAGACATCAACAAACTCCTGGCTTCTATATCAAGAATCTCCAGCTAGCAAGACCTGCATTCGCTACTTAGCCAGGCGAAGGATTTACGCTGGAGTCTCAACCAACTCACAGGCCCAAGGAACAATATCCACAACGAAGTTTCAAGCTCTACTGAACTTGGCCATTCGTTCAGTGAGGCGATTTCTGAAGATAAGAGGATGCAGGGAAGAGAACTAACAGTGCGATTGTTGCGTTTTTATTTGTATCTAAATCTGCACCTTTGGCCTTCCCTCTTACGGGAATTGGACACAGTCACCAATCCTTTATCTATCCAGTCACGCCAACACATCTTACAAGAGATACAAAGCTTTGCAGATGAGTGTCTCTTACTGACAGCCGAGGTCTTGTCCTTAAATTTTAAGAACTGGCAAGATGGATAGTCTCTGTCAAGCCATAGTGCCGCAAGCAGCAATCCAACTTATCACAATCCTGAAGCAGTGTTCTCGTACCGCTTTTCACACATAGGTTGCCTAACGCTCCTTTTGGCATACTATGCCAAGAAAAGAGCAGCCCGTGGAGAGGTTAACTTTAACCATTATCAGTCATTGAAGCTGCCAGCAGACTGGCATTACTTGGTTGCTGGTCGCAGGGGAAAGCTCCTATCACACAATAAGGGGACTAACATATGGAAGTACGGATATTTAGTCAGCCAATTTGATATAGAATCATGAGGTTTTTCTGCTCATTCAACTATCTTTCGTAGATAAAATACTAATCTCACAACTAGTTTCAAGCGGTGGTAATTCCAAGCCCACAATCCACTCAAGATACATTCTCGCATCCGCACTCTCAGCACCCCAATACGCAAGTGCAATCTTAAACTTCTGCATTCCAGGCTCCCAGACTGGAAGACAATCTAGACCCAGTATACCACTCTTTGCTGTGGCTATAATCTCCAACGCCACACATGAACAGTAACGAATACCAAGCCAGGTCCCGGGGTGGCAATGTGTAGTGAGTCCATAGGTTACAAGATATCTATCAATACGGAGAGCTCTATTCGCAAGCTCGTTTGCCTGGGCTCACAGCGACATAGATAGTCCATCAAGATCTTAATAAAGAATAAAGTGGAGGGCGGGTCTGCTCAGTGTGTAGCGAATGATAATCAATCAAAGCCTCAGATATTCTCGCAGGTCATCAGGGGAGTGGCCAGACTCATCTATCTCAATAGTAATAGAATCCAGAAGATTAACAAAGCGTAGCATGATCTAGTTATCTAAATCTGCCAAGGTGTTGAGAATGTCTCGGTAGAATGACTCGCAGTCCACGTTAACTGGTTAGTGCTGCTCTGTCTGTTAAGTGGCGAAAAATGATTCGATTCGGATTTCCAGCTTCCGAAGTGAGATATCTGTCAGGTAGTACATCCAGCTTTGCTCGTGTTGTGCGGCTGATAAATCAGAACTGGTACCTATGGCAGAAGGGGATGACCATAACGGTTCTAGGTCTGGGAGAAGCGATGACATGTTCTCATACTGGATCAGCTGAGCATTTGCAATTTCAAGCCCCAATTCAGAGGCAACTTCTCTATTCAAGCGATCATCAGCATAGGACACTCTGTGGGGGCCCAATCAACAATGGGCTCAAACCTTTCTGTCTTAAGACAACTCCAGAAGAGTTTACGATATGCATTATCTGGTTTCTTATTCATGTTCCCCAACGCCGCCTGAATCACGGCTGACCCGCCTAGGCTTTTGGTCAATACATCTTTGCACATGATACTTGCATTGTTCAAGCATCTCCATAAGGCGAGCGGGTTAAAGGTCATTATGTAGTACCCAGCAGCCAGGAAGAAACACTATGCACCGACGATGCTGCCGTGGCCCATAAGGAAACCAAGTCTTTTAAGGCCGGCATCAAAGTACTCGCAGCTGCGCAGGTACTATTCCGCATCTATTAAGGGCTTGGAGTACTCCTCCAATTTGCTGTAGTCATATAGCATGCAGAGACTCCCTAGGGCACAAGCCATCAACTAATTTAATCGTCAGCTCAAATTAAACATCTTAACTGTTAACGCACTTAGGGATTGTAGTAGCTACCAGCAGACATGTAGGTGCATCCCAGCCAAGTCCTTCCTCCTCCACTACCGAGATCTAGTTATAGAGAAGCCCAAGGTCCACCAGGGGCTGCTTAGTGTGAATGTACTTAGTAAATCGTTCAAGTAGCTGCGTTATTTCGGCTCGATCATCGATTCCCCCACAGGGAGGCGGGAAATAAGCCAGCAAACGAACAGAAGCATATTAAGGATCTGCATTCGGCCTGACAGCTTCAAAGTCATCACCGCTGTCAGTAACCGAGGTCAGAGGAGCCTCCAAAAGGTGGTAGGGGCGAAGACTCGGCCATGTTAGTCTGGATTCAACCGATGAAGACCACCATGACCGAGAAGGCGGGGAAGTCATGGATGGCTTAGAACCTAATCGGCAACAGGATGATAGCGGTTTGAGTTGACAAGCAAGTCTTGGTTACATCGGCTGATCTACAGAAGAAGTTTACTTGTCTTGGTTTCGGAGCAGAAAGCTGCTTCGGTCAGCTGAGGGGCTCATGTTTAATATCCACGATCTAGGCCCGCCCAAAATCGCAAGTGATTTTACTTAGCCTAACTCGTACTAGAGGGATTTTAGAGTTTGCTATGATTATTGCTCAGGTTATCTACCGGCGAATGGCAAAACATCAGGGCATATCCCCGCCAAGTTCATCATTACTACCCTAGACAATAAAAGCCAATACTATTCTTCCAAGCCATGTGACGCACAACCGTTATCAGACCGGGAATTGCAACAAATTTAGACATCATGGCTTACATGAAGGTCATTAACTTACATATTGAGCATTACCGGGAATTTACAGTCATCAACGAGGAGAAGCCTCGCATTTCTTGATCATTTGAAGGTCTAGAACAAAGATAGAGACAACAGGCATACGGGATATCAATCCAAAGATGTCATCCCAACAAAACTGAAACGGTCTCCATCATTTCCCCACAATCACTTTATATACCATGGTCATTCCAACAACTTAAGTCACGGGAGATTATAACACTCAAAGTTCGGGCACAGTCACAAGACTTAACATGGACATCATGGTCAGCTCCTCTGCAGATCAAGGTTAGGTTACTCAGAACCACCAACTAGCACTGCACCTTAATTCAACCCTCAATTGACCGCAATTCTTCCAAGCCAGTTCAACCCGCGCGCTTCCAAAAGGGCTTTCACCTCAAGGAAACGCCACAACAGGCTCGCTTATACATCACTGCACACAGTCTCTACAAGAGCTTCATCAATAGGAACAGGATTGGAGACCACGTGCTCGCGCCTGGGTAGACGTCTTACGACCATCAATTGCCATATCAGACTTTTGACGTCTTAGCACAGCTAAGGAAAGGAGAGAATGTAATTAGCGCTGAGGTTGCTAAGGGCTAGTATTGCGGCAGGTTAGGCTTTGGAGGTAGAGAGAGGAATATCTGGGGCTCCTCAATCAGTCTGTTTGCTCAAATTCTCATCAAATACAACGACAGAACTACCGAGGTTGTCGGAACAGACAGCAGTTAGAAATGGAGCCATGGCCCTTTACTTCAAGCCGAGATCTATAATGGTGAATTGTACGATTCTAGGTCGGAATGCCCTGGATGGAATAAGCCTTCTTATCTGGATAAGGACTAGCAGTTCGCTCACCTTGGTCAACTTAATCTCTCGACCTTACAAGTGCCATATAACAGCCCACCTGTCCAACGAATACAAACCCTCCCCGCGCAAAAGAAATTGCAGAGTCCCCAAGGAAGCATCACCCTTAACTTTAGGCATAACCTGGTTAGCTGGGTGCGATGTGAACTTACTGGGCCAAGGGGTCATGCTGTTCGTCTCGTACATGCTGAGGTCTTGGAAAATGGTAAGTGTGCTACCGCGCCACTGCGAGAGGCCAAGTGTACCAACACTATCATCTTGTCGGGTAAGCCTCTGGTCTATAAGCCTCATTTCACGTTCCACGGATTTCGCTACGTGCAGATCATAGGCTACAACTTCAATGAGATCAACCTGAATAACTTCCACGCCGTTGTAATCCACACAGATATGCCCCAGACTGGATGGTTTAAGGGTTCAGATGAAATGTTGAACAAGCTACATGAAAATATAGTTTGGTCCATGAGGGGCAATTTCATCTCAGTTCCTACAGACTGTCCTCAAAGAGATAAGCGTCTTGGATGGACCGGGGATCTTCAAGCATTCGCTCCCACTGCAGCCTATCTCTATAATACCGGTGGCATCCTCAAAACCTGGCTTCGGGGCCTGGCCTTTGAGCAAACCGAAGATAGCAAAGGTGTTCCGCCGCTTTTCTCTCCCAATATTTAGAAAGGGCATCCAAACATCCCATCTACTATATGGGGAGACGCACTCATCAGTGTACCATAGGATCTTTACCAGTCCTCCGGCGACACAGCATTTCTTGCAGATCTCTATGATAACATGAATGAGTGGTTAAGAAAAGGTGTCAAGCGAGACAAAGATGGACTTCTGTGGGATCCCGCTCACTCTCAACTTGGAGACTGGCTTGAGCCTGGTGCGCCCGCTGACAACCCGGGCAATGGACCGACAGATGAGATTCTAGTGTCGAATGCATTACTTATCCATATGACAGGCATCATTGCCCAGATTGCTGGTATCTTGGGTCGTGAGAAGGATTGTGAGCTGTGGAAAAAACAAGCAGCCGATTTGCGGGCGCGTTTTGCGCAGATTTACATCACTGACGAAGGAAGAGTTGTGTCAGATACTCAGACCGCCCTGGCACTAGCCATCCACTTCTCGCTCTTTCCCACTTCCAAGCAGCATGATGCAGCAGCAGCGCGTCTTGTCCATCTAATCAGACGCAACGCGAGTTTCAAGATCGCCACGGGCTTCGCAGGGACACCTATTGTCGGCCACGCGCTCAACAAGATCAACCAACACCAACTCTTCTATAGAATGCTTATGCATAGAAAGCCGCCATCATGGCTCTATCCAGTCACTATGGGCTCTACAACTATCTGGGAAAGATGGGATAGCATGCTTCCAGACGGTACACTAAACTCATCCAGCATGACAAGTTTCAATCACTATGCATTGGGGTCTGTGGCAAACTGGATGCATGCCACGATTGCTGATATACAACCGCTGGAGCCTGGTTGGAAGAGGATAAGGATCTGTCCAGTGCCAGGAGGGACAATCACGTCTTGTCACGCTCGATTCATCAGCTCTTATGGTGAGATAGACGTAAGTTGGGAACTGAGAGGCGATGAAATACATCTGTCGGCTACAATCCCTGGGAATACAGAGGCAGAAGTCACACTGCCTGGTGGAGACCCGGAGGTCGTAGGGTCTGGAAGACATGTCTTCTCTCGTTCCTATACTCGGCCTGATTGGCCGCCGCTGCCTATCTATCCTCCGTTCGTTCCGCATGATGATGACGACCCTTGAGCGCTTTGCGAAGGGCTGCAGCTTAGGTATGAGGTGAGCTAGAGATTGGAAATAAGGGGAACTATGGATTTTATGTAAATAGGTTGTTTTACTCGTAAATGTTGGTTCGCCCATTCGTCACTTACTGTTGAGGTCTAACCTGTATCCAGTCTCTAAAATGACAGCGCTTGTATACCATCTTGGTCTCTTTGAGGTTTTCTTGCTTGTCGTCACACCACCATTTCCCCGGACCTTCCGTCCCATTGTCCACACAACATTTGCGGAGTCACTAAGCTAGTATCACGGTATGCCTCACCTCGGTAAGATGGTGGCCCTATGATGGGGGGCTACTGTAGACAAGCTAGACAAGCTAAAAAAGTAGCCCCTAGCGTCCCCGATGGACATGGGTCAACCAGAGTGGAGATGCATTGCCCGCACTTCAGGTATCCGAACTCCGTGTTTTGCTGTTGGATATTAAAAGAGTAGATGATGCCTGTATAGTCTCGACCCAAGCAGTCAATAGTCTGTTACCAACAACACTTTGACATGATGATCGTTAATGGCTTCCATCCTCAGGAGTTTGAGCATCCTCAACTCGGTCCAATTATTGGAAGAAGGCGAAACGAGCATGTTGTTCAGTTTCGTAGTATTCCATATGGTCATGTTGCTGCGCGTTTCCGACATGCCACACTGGTCAGCGAGCTACCACCAAAACAGCGCACGTTCACAGAGTACGGCCATGCTCGTCCTCAAACCGAGCAGGGTATGGAGCCATTTGGTGGCCCAATCCCAGGAAACGAAAAGCGACAATACGATGAGTTTTCTTGTCTCAACTTGACCATCACAGCACCAGTGTCGGTCTTGAAGTCTGGGAGCACCCACAAAGTACCCGTCATGGTATATGTCCATGGGGGAGGCTTTACAGTAGGCGCGCATTACGGTGGCCCTAATGGTAACTCTTGTCCTATTCAGCTTCATAAGATGCCCATTTAACATCAGTTTAGATACAACGAGAATGGTGACACAAGCATGCGAGGACTCGAGACCCATTATCGTAGTCAGCATCCAGTAAGCAAATTCCTGCTTCACCTCCATAATGACTGATTACTGACTTTGTCAAGCTATCGACTTCATTTTCTGGGATTTCTAGCGTGCCAGGTAAGTAGCACCCTATATGTGACATATACTGAAACCCACTCTGACAATCTTTAGGACCTTGTCGACGAAGCCGCAGAACTAAACGAAGACCCTTGCAACTTTGCATTATATGACCAACGTCTAGCCTTTCAATGGGTTCAAAAATTCATTTCAGGCTTTGGCGGGGACATCAACAGGATCACGGCGTTCGGCGAAAGCGCTGGCAGTTCCTCACTCGCCTTCCACCTAAGCTCCAACGTCGCCCTCTTCGATCGAGCCATTCTACAATCCGGAACTGCATCAGCAATAAGTCCCAAACCCCTTGCAAACAAGGAAGAAGAATATCAGGCACTTCTTAAGTTTTGTGGGATTAGTGTAGATGATCCTCAGCGCCTCGAGAAGCTCAGGGCTGTGCCAACTGCCAAGATTGTCGAGGCAGCCTCGTCTATCAACAAGGCAGCCTTTTCACCACTTGCCGACAAAAGCTTCTTTCCGGTCATTCCCAATTATCTCAATCATGCAAAGATAATATCTGATTGCCCTTGGGTAGATGCTATCATCACGGGTGATGCAGTCTTTGAGGTCAGTAAATCGAGTGTCTTCTCTTGATCACAACTCTGACAGAGCATAGGGCTACCTGTTTGCGCACAACCTTATGGATGTGCGGCCTGAAATCTTTTACCAACACGTAGAAGATGCACTCGGAGCAGAGAACGCTAAAAGAGTATTAGAGATACGAAATATCCAGAACTATGGATCAAAACCTGTTCTGGACAAGGCTATGCACATTGTGTGGTGATGTAATGTTCTCATGTAAGACAATCTCCCATTTAGCCCATCAACTTCAGCGAGGCTAACTGAGACCAAACAGTACCGTGCCACGTTCTATCAAAAGAGCTATGGAAGAGTGGCATGAAAAAATATCGTTGTATACTCTCACTCCGTAATCCATTCCCCGGTTCCTTCTTCTCCAACATTCTTGGCCACCATTTTATCGAACTCATATACCAATTCATGGCGTTCATGGAGCGCTTGCCTCTCCAGAGACAGCGCGATGTCTGCGTAGGTTTTGTGCGACGATGGACGGCTTTTGCCTATGGAGAAGAGCCTTGGTCTCAGTATACATGGGTAGATGAGGCGGTGGCGGTGGCAGATTTCCGGGAGGGCTGGGTCGTGCGATCACGAGTGAAGGACTTGGAGGTTTCTGCATATGATGATGGCGGTCAGCGTCGCTACGAGAAGTGGGAAGCATTAGATGAGGTGTTTCGACCACTAGGGGATAAGGCACCCGAAGCGGTTGAAGCTCTTAGTTTCCCGACATTGGTAACTTTGGGAAGCAAGTAACTAGATCTCATGATAGCAAGGCCAGTCCAAAAATAGATAGAAAAGAATGACTGATAAGTATGCTGCGGCTAAACAAAGATCATGCTAGCAGTGGACCTTCCTTTCTTGCCTATGACTAAAGCCAAGACCATTGACTTGTTGAAATCAGGGACGCTGATTTCTTCTGGCCGAGATCTTTGCGCCTCCTTTGTCTTCACCTGCGCCTCCCATTTCCCATTGGTAACCTTGACGTCTTCCAACTCCTCCCCATCAACATAAACATGCAGCTCGCACAATTCGTCCTTGATAACGGTACCGAAAATTGTCAATCGTCTTTCTCCGTCCACAATTGACACTGTGGCATCCATAGTGAGCTGGGGTGGTGATGTCCCGATATCCTTACTCTCTTCGCCGCACACAATAGTATCGGTTACAAGCTGTGGGGTTCTCAATGGCAGCTGACGAAGTAAGCTGCCCTTCTCAAAGGCATATGCATATCGAAACAGGTTCTTGTCATCATACGCCTTGGATGCGAAGGTGAGATTGACAGGCATTCTCGTATCAGCCGTTATTCCCATTGGCACGCTGACAGTGGGAATGCCAAACTGGCGAACTGCGCAGTTTCCGTTCGAATACAAAACACCATTGAGCCATGCATGCTTTGCAGACTCTTCGTTGATGTCTGCATCGGCTTTGCCCACGTCGGCATTACAAGGCCATACAACCATGTCCAACTCCAAAGCATCAAGCCAGTCTTCAAAGGCAGACTTGCGCTTCAATTCAAGATTCTCAAGTGCCGGACCAAGGTTTGGAATCTCGTAAGTCGGGATCCGGCCATTGGTGATGTGAGCAACAACAGCCGTATGTCGGACAAGAGGGTCGTTGGCGTCGTATCTGTCTGGTAGGCATCCAGGAGGATGAGGGAATATGGTCGAAGACTCGACTTGTGCAAGAGTAGTTGCCACGTTGCTATCTTTGTTAGCTGCCAGGAAGTCGTCCCAAGAATAGGCCATCAATTGGCACATATCAATCTCATTGCGATGAGGTGGCGTCTCCGATCTGGTCTCACCACTGACAGGTTTCTCGAACTCAGTGACGAGTGGAAAGTCAGTCTCGACAACAGTGGCGCCTAGTCCCTCAAGTATCGTCCTGGCTTGTTTCCAAAGGTCAATAATACTCTCGCGAGTATGAACCTTTCGTGCATCCGGGTCAGAGTCTACTCCACCAATGTACATCTTTGGAACACCAATCTTCTTGCCCTTGAGAGCATTTGGATCAGAGAGATGAAAGAACGTCTTTGGCCGCACAGAATCGACGTTGGGGAGCTTGACGAAAGGTTGCTCACGCCAAAAGTCGCAGCTCGTCTTGTCATCCGCTGCAACAATGACATCCAAAAGTGCAAACATGTCTTCCATAGTTCTTGTGTGAGGAACTACAGTATCGCAGGTGGGGAAAAGAGGCCAATTGCCTCTGATCGAGATGAGTCCTCTGGAGGGAGTGTATGCCACCAAACCGTTATTGGAAGCAGGTGAACGGCCAGATGAGATGGTTTCCTCTCCCATACCAAAGACACCAAAGCTTGCTGCAGTCGCTGTGGCAGATCCATTGGATGATCCTGAAGCAAAAGCAGCTGTGAGATAGTCTTCGTTGTATGGCGACTCGGCACGACCGTAAACGCCTCGCTGCATACCACCTGCAGCCATTGGGGGCATGTTGGTACGACCCAAGAACACTGCGCCAGAGTCTCTCAGCTTCTCAACAGTGAAGGCGTCTTCATTTGCGACGAGGTCCTTGAAAGCGGGAGATCCAGAAGCTACCGTCATACCTCGGATCTTGTAAGAATCTTTGACCGTGCAAGGAATTCCATCTAGCAAACCCAGCGCCTTGCCCATGGAGCGACGCTGATCTGACGCTTGGGCAGCATCGAACACGTCTTGATTGATGATCGGGATAGCGTTGAGCTGAATGGTTCGGCGATCATACTTGGCGATTCTTAGTAGGTGCTTGGCGGTCAGTTCAACGCTGTTGATATGGCCTTGAGACAGTGCAGATGCAAGGGATGCAATTGAGGCCTCCACGATGGAGAGTGCCTGGGAAGTCAGTATTTGTTCAAACCCTCTAACATACGATATGAAGACGGCTTACAGTACTCTGGTCGTCGATTGCCATGTTGGGAAGATTTGGATTCTGTCGGGTTTTCTGGGTAATGAAGGATGGGAGTTTCAGGCTTACAGCCAAGTTATTGATGAGAAAAGACGATTTAAGTATTAAAGCAGTATGTCTTGGAGTACCTAGCCATGCTGCAGTGCGAGAGAATTACAACTGTTAATTATGTTATGCAGCTGTTAAATATTGTGATAAAAGCCAAGCGGCATGACAGTTAGCAGCTGATGAATTATTTAACAGCTGTTGATTGTATTTATCAGGATAAGACAGTTTACCAGACTTTCCAGTCAGATAAGATCTTATCGCGCACTTCTGATTCGCTGATAGTGCTACACGCTGCCCACAACTGTCTTATCGTTGATACCAATGGGCTCTTCCATATTGGATATAAGCCCACAACTGCCATGCAATCAAGTCAATATCTCGATGCTCTAACATTTCAATTGTTTGCGCATTCTCCAAGATGACGGAATCTTCAGTCTACCATGGTGATGTTCCTGGCACCGTTCGTCTCGTTGACATCAACGGGATGAACTCATCAGGGCCCCACGACTCTCAGCACAAAGACATTGTCCTCGTTCCTCGCCCAAGCTCCGATCCAAATGACCCTCTCAATTGGTCTCATCGTCGAAAGATGTTGGCCGTCAGTATGGCTTATCTTTATGTCCTCGGAACTGGGATAGCAACATCTCTTCAATACTCTGTCCTCGCAGATATCACAAAGGATACCGGCATTTCTACAGCGAATCTCGTCCAGGGAACAGGAGTTATGTTCCTATTCTTTGGATGGGCTTGTCTGATTTGGCAACCGATCGCTCTAACATACGGACGGCGTGGCGTCTATCTCACCACCATGTTGCTTACGATTCCCATAATGGTTTGGACCGCCTACTCGACATCTGCTGGGGAATGGTTTGCCCACAGGATTTTGATTGGCATTATTGTATCTCCAATTGAGTCTTTGTGTGAGGTTACCGTGTTCGATCTCTTCTTCGCCCATAATCGTGGAACTTACATGAGTCTCTACGTGGCCATTCTCTTTGGGTCCAATTTCCTTGCACCTCTCGTTGCAGGATGGTTCAACGACGCCTTTGGGTGGAGATGGACTATGCATTTTGGAGCAATTATATGCGCAATCTGCTTCCTTATCATGTTCTTCTTTATGGAAGAAACGATGTACTTCCGCGGAGCCTCACTCGAAAGTCAAACAGCTACCGATACCGAACATCAGGACTTGGGGACGTCCAAAGCCGAAGGGAAAGCATATGAAGGATCGCCGAGAAACTCTCTACCGTCTTCTCCATCGGTCATCTACGAGGATATCAACTCCGGTTGGGGAAAGTATACTTGGTTCAAAGTTTTGACAGGTCGACCCAGTAACACGGACATGCTACGAATGGTCTACCGGCCTGTCCTTATGATCTTCCAGTTTCCAACTGTTGCATGGGCTGGATTTCTCTACGGAATCAATCTTGCCTGGTACAATGTCCTGAATGGAACTGCCAGTCCCGTTCTGTCAAGCAATCCCTACAATTGGAATGCAGCGTTGGTTGGTTGTGTATATGCAGGGCCGATCATTGGAGCAGCCGTTGCTTGTCTCTGGGTTGGACAAGCAGCAGATTGGATCACCTTGTGGCTAGCGCGGCGCAATGGGGGTATCAGAGAGCCCGAGCAACGACTATGGGTGCTGCTTCTCTCCGGTATCATCTCGTCAGCTGGTCTCATCACATGGGGTGTTGGTGCATACTACCATGTCCACTGGGTCGGCCTCGTGTTTGGTCTAGGTATGCTTACAGTTGGATGTGTTGCTGGAGGTGCGATTGCTGTCAGCTACAACGTCGATTGCTTCAAAGAGATAGCCGGTGAAACCACTGTCTCTATCATGTTGATTCGCAACACGATTGGCTTTGGTTTCAGCTATGCTATCACACCATGGTGGACAACCCAGGGATTGAAGAACTGCTTCATCACAGCAGCTATGATTTCACTTGTATGCACACTTACTTTCCTCGTCATGATCGTTTATGGGAAGCGAATTCGACGATGGTCCATACCTTCCTACAGGAAGTACATGGCTAGCATGGCCGTTTCGCACGAATGAGACACGGAACGAGAGTCATGATAGACCTAGCAGATCACTCGCCCATGATCGGAAGAGAAGGAGATAGTGCTCAATAACGGTTCATTTCGGATTTAGTCAGTTTATATAATACATTTTGCCAGCTTTCGCAGTTGTTCTCTCGCCTCGGTCGCCGTAGGAATATCCTGCTCCAAATTCTTGACAATGTCCTCCAGATACGTAACGAGCCGCCCTACAGCAAACTGAGATTGGTTCTCGTCATAAAGAAACGCATTATACACCATGTGGCCAACACCAAGAAGTTGATGTACAATCTGACTGCTTGCAACCTTGAACATGATAAGAGAGGCTTCAGTAATCTCATTCAGAAATTCTTCTGCCACTTTGATCACCTCATCGACTGGGGCCTGGCAATGAAGCAGACCCATGATATTTACCAGTGCCTCAGTGCAAGTTATCTGAACTGCCATAAACTTGCAGCGGTTGCTCTGAAGATCGTCATGTGATTGCGAAAGGACGCGGAGTATAAAGGGCTTGCTAGCTTTTAGTTGGTCCAGACTATCAAGCAAAGCCTTTGGGGACGGCCGGTCGGAAAACACGGCAACAACATCCCTGTGAGGCTCTCGCTGTCGAAGATTAAGTATTGCATACTCCATCAATCGGAAAAGATCGGTGATGTAATCCCATCCAGCTGTCCAGGCCTGCGTCTCGCGACTCATAGCCGGTGTGATACGAGGGTAAAGCACAGACACCTGTGCCTCTGGGAGACGGATGATGTGCCCAAGTACACAAGCTGAATGAATCTCGAGACGATAGACGCACCAAAATAGACGCCTTCGGTCATCTACTTCTAGTAGAGATATTGAGCTATCCCAATTATTCTCCATGTTGAACCCATGTTGAGCGATCCAGGCATGGCATAATCCGAGGTATCTATGAAGGTCACTCTTGTTACCGCTTCTGAGCGAGTACACAGCCAAGAGGCCGAATGATCGTAGGTAGTCAAGATCAGGTGTATCCGGGATGCGTGCTGGAATATGGGAAACGGCCTCGTCGAAATAGATGTTGGCGTCATGGGAGGCAACGTCACCCAGCAATGCATTATCGAATACCGCTTTGAGGGTAAGACTCTGGGCGCTCAGTGCACATAATGCCATCAGAAGCAGGTACGATGTCTCACTGGTACTAGGTATCCTGTCTGCCCAGCGTCTTTCCAGGTCATTCTCGGAAAGAAATGGAAAACTTGGTGACTTTAGCAGCAGTTTCAGCAAATCGGGTAGGACGACAACATACTAGCACTGGTACATCGTATCCCGGTAGATGTCTATTAGACGACGAATGCATTGCGGAGACCTGAAATCAGAGATCTCATTGTCGGCTTGCTTCTGGTTGTTGCTTTTCCCAGTCGGCACCGTTGGCTTCCGACCGCGTTTTCGGACCGGCCGAGTCATGGCGCATTTGGCCCCATAGTCGATGCATGTGAGACAAGCTCCGTGACCCTCCCGGGATGTCCTCTCGGTTACAGATGGTCGGCGACACTTGAGGCCTCTGGAGTGACAAAAGTCACAGGCCTGTAAGGCTCGCTGTCTTTGGGTGCCTACCGATGTACGCTGCATTCCTTTCACTTGCTTTACAAATCATGTTACAGTTAAAAGCGGTAAATTGGTCGTCAGTCTCAAGAGGGCACGGCTTGATAAATAGAGTATTTATTAGTTGCTGAAGCTTATCAATTTAGCAGCTGATAAATAACCGCTGATAAGATATCGGGTGGAGTACGTAATAGCCAACCAGATCTTGGCGATTATCTTCTCGCGTAATCCGCTCTGGCTTCATCCACTTAGCCGAGCAAACGACAAAGACACGGCCATCGCCATTATTGCAGCAAAAGCTTGAGAACCTACTGTTGCTTTTTCCAATTGGGTTAGGGGGAGATATACATAGCTCACTTCTTTATAACCCTGGAGAATTTTAAATTTCAGCTCATACTGTTTATCAGTCAGATCTCGGCCCGCTTGCTGACAATTAGCTAGAACCAGCTCTATGGCATCTCAAGGCCGGTACTGGTGCTGGCTTAATACATTTTAATAAGGATTCACTAAAGGAAATATAAAAAGAAATAATATGTTTTCTAAAGTAATAACAGTAAGAAGTAAATATCTAGTTTAGTCCTGTCCTTTCTAGCAAAAGTGTACCCCATTGCCAATACCAGGCCTCTTTACCAGTCAAGCTACCCTAGATTTAGGTAATTCGTATGAGTACTCAGACGCAAACAAAATCAGTCGACTGATATACAGCTTTATCAGTGTCATTTATCTTCAACCACGCTTTTTGAGGGTAAGGGCAGAGAAGACGTTGTTGCTCATAGCCGTGGGCGTCCTTGAAAGAATGAGGCAGTTGAGCTGGGACAGTCCCGTTCTCGACCGAAGCTCGGAGTGCATTGAACGTGTTTGTGGGCTGTCCTCCTTTACCGCCTGAGCAGTGCAGCAGCCCAGGAACTTCAAACATGCGGTAAAAGCTCGCAACTTCAGGGATGATCTCCTTCACCTTTTCGTAGTAGTGTCTTGTGCCCTTGACTGGAATAAGCTGATCATGCTGCAACTTGTCAGCGCGGGTTGTGAGTGTGAGTAAGAAATAGAACTTACGGTTCCATGGTAGCCCAGAATCTTGCCGCCCTTCTTATAGAAGGCTGTCAGGTCAGGATCGTTGGTCCCAATAACTGACTCATACCGCTGAACAGCTTCCTGGGCATAAATATCGAATGCTTCTCGGCTCATATTCTTGTACGACCAGTCCGGGTTGGCTTCTATCCAGTACTTGATCCAAACCTCTCCAAGCCCCACTGGAGCTCCTTTGCATGTCCCGTTGGTGCATGTGGTCATGGCAAGTCCGATATCGCTGGTAAGCTGGAGCGACTGTCCGCTGAGCTGAGCTCCCGTGTTAGGGCCGTACCATATGAACTTGCCATCAGTAGTAGTCGGACCCGACCAGGCAGATTTGGCTATTTTTGCTGTCTCCTCAGTGATACTAATAATTTTAGCAGTATCAGAGCAGTTGAACGTTTTGCCGACGACATCCATTGGGTCAAAATCACAAGCGTCCTCGTTGGAGATAATCCCATCAACAATCCCATCGAGCCCATCACAGGCCTTTATGGCCTCCGCTAAGACGGCATTCATCTCGCAAGGGTACGGAAAGTAGTCCAGCTCCTGCATGATCAGCTGAGGCCAAAAGGTTGACATGAGGAACTGGTTCCAGTTAATTGCCGGTGCACATGCATGTATGCCATCGTAAGCTTCTGGATACCGCTGCGCAAGCATCATACCCTGTCTTCAGCCCTGAGAACAGCCACTCCAGTACGAATACTTGGGTGCTTCTCCATAGAAATTTTCGATCAACCGTTTGGCAATGTTTGCCTAGTCTTGTTAGCTCAAAATGGTTAGAAAGATATGGTAAGAACATACTTGATCGCCTAGGGAGATAGCAGCGAAGTTCTGGAGGAGCGAGAAATTGGGATTTCCCTCGCTGGTCAGGGCCCAGCTATCAGGACCATAGTCCATTTGTAGCTGTAGCCCAGCATCAGTCGCAGAAGTGGCGTAGCCCTCACTAATTGCTCCGCTCATGGCAGCATAGCCAGGCGGATATCGTCCGGCGACCCAGCCCCCTCCGCCGATGGACTGGAGTCGACCGTTGAAGTTGTCCATAGGGAGCCATGTTTCAACGTGGACAGTGTCATTCTGGCCAGGGTGAGTGTAGGTGACGGTGATATTGCAAAAGTTGACATTCTCTGCGACGGTTGTCGGGTGGCCATAGTAAAGGATTGACTTGGCCTCAAAATTATAGTTTTCGACCAAGTTGACTGCAAAGTCGAGGACTTTTCCTCCAAAGATTGTTGGCTGACTGATAGCATCAGCAGAACAAGAGAGAGACATGGTCCTGTGCGTGGTATATAGGGTTAAGTGGCTGAATATAAATTGTAGATATGGGAGCATTTGTCTTCCAGCCCTTTTTCTACTCTGGAAGCTTAGACTCGACCCTTCTTATGTCTATCAATCTCGTAGCCCCTATATAGATGTAAAAGCCCACTTATGGCACTTGGTGCCAATAATCACATTTCTCATGCAATTCTACGGTCACAACTTGACATTCTCTACACGCGTAATCGGCAATGTATCAGATACTTGGCTCACCTAATGCTACAGGGTCTAGATAAAAAAGTGAGTTGAGACAGTGGAGGCAGAAAATGGTCCAGCGAGGGAGAAAATACTCGTATCCGTATATCTTCGTGGGGCGAAGACCATAAAATGTGGAGTTTTGACCTTTTGACAAAGGGTTGGAATTGGCGTGTGGCTGATGACTACAGACACATTGGCCGTCACACTAAGCACCTCCAGTCAAGTATTGGACCCTCCATGGCCTAGTGGGGATTTACACAAGCAAATGACAGGAGACAGTAAATTAGAATGACAAAAGCAAGCGTACATAAAGATTGCTGGTGACGATGAATATGTTGAGTGCTCAAGAGGTGCAAAGAATTATTATTGTTGTTCTAGATGCCTCAATTACCTAGACTACTGGTGTTGCTGTAACATTGAGTTGGGCCATTGTAACCATTCTGCCCAATGAAGTCCGAGATGAGATGTTATAGATTGTATTAAATACTGTCCGCCATCACCGATTATCCACGTATCTCTGTTCCAATGCAGCAAGACTGCAAAGAATGCAAGGATCACCAGCGCTTCTGGCTGTCGCTTCTTCAGCAGTTCGAAATATTCGTCATCAACATCGAGACAAAATGCTATCGCGGCATCGAATCGCCGTCTGTTAGGCTGATTCAGTGCTGCATGAAGAGAAAATGACCTCTGCAGCGTGGATACGGCGTCGTGATATTTGGTGGCTGATGATAGGGAGGCGTTTGAGTCGATCATCTCGTGGAGGATATCTGTCGCTTCTATGTTGTTCTCGAGTGCTGGGAACGCGTCTTCTATTTGTTGTAGTATAGGCCCAAGTCCCGAATTCTTGATTGTGTTCCATGAATGTTTCGTCACAGCACGAACGCCTCGGTGAATAGACAGATAAGTTGTGAAGCGGTCGAGAACAGCGGCGAAACTCTCTCTTGGTCCTTGAAGAGTATCGCAGAGGACATGGACACCGATAAGTGACGAGAAGAGAAACATGGGCACGCATGACTCTTCTGAAACCTCCTGCCTCTCCTCGTTGAACAGGGCTAACGCCCTTGTCTGAAGGCTGGTGGCAAGCTCATAATATGGTTGCTGGAGCGAAGGGGGGTTGCTGAGATGGAGCGCAGAGAGTGCAAGAAGCTGATTCATCAAGTAAGGAGCTTTAAGTGCATAATTAAATGTGTGAGAAATGACGCTCTCATTGGAGGGGTCAATTGACGTGACGGTGTGACGATTCGTCAGAAGATGATGATAAAGGGCGAAGTGGCTGAGATGGAACAAGTCGCCTCTGTCTGGGGTATCTCTGAGTGCCGTCAAAGCTGAACCAATGGTTTCACCAGGGCTAAGCGATACCAGCGTTGAGCCTGCGGGAGAAAGATGAGAAGAGAGATGGAAGGGAGACGACGTATCCGTATTTGATGATATCTGCGGCGGTGATGGCTGCTGACCAATGTTGATGTAGATACATTGGGATCCACGGTTGGAAATCTTGCAGTTGAGACAAATCGGTCGAGATTCATCACACTTCATGTGCCGTTGCTTGCAGGCGCCACAGCCATTTCGAGACTTGCGGTGCGACCGACGTGGCTTGAGGGGCTTGTCACTGGCTGTGGAAGACTTGTTGGACTTGGGGCGGGCCATAGGCAGCAACGATTCCAGAGCGTTGATTGATTGTGAGATTTGAGAATATGCAAACAGGCAAAGCAGGTCTAGTTCCGTAAAGAAGGGGGATACTCGTATTCTAACGTAGTCATGGTGGCCCATGGCACGTGAACACTGAATCAGATTTGACCGTGGATCGGCGAGGCCCATGTTTTAGCCCCCGGAAAACAATTAGTGTACCCACTGATACGCGCTATCCCCGTATCGAACCCGTATAGAGATGTTTCTGATTGGCCTTTAGCAGATGCACAGATAAACCCATCATTCCTCGTTTACAGATGTATATGATTGGGTACTTGGGCTCCGCTGAAGTCTGCAAGATTGTTGCTCCTGAATTGTCAGTCTCAGAATTAGCTCGCATTATGGATGGAAAACTAACTCAGGGACGCGTATCCATACCCGGAAATGATTCATGTAGTAAAGTCCAAGTATTTCATGCAGATAGAGTAGATAAATAATGAATAGATGTTTTATAAGTATCACAACGCATTTAAGTTACTAGTAGCCATTCGCCTGTCCCATCCCCCATCAGCCGTTCAAAATCCCATCATCACAACCAAAGATTTCCATCCATACATCCATCTGTCTCTCTCCGTATCGCCATAGTACCGGCCAGTCCATACGCCAATCTCAAATCTACCTCGCTACCAGACAGCACAATGTCCACCGGAGGTCTCTTCGAGCCGGTCCCCGGAGTTGAACCTACCAAAGGCGGCGCCTACCTCTGGCGTTACAGCCCGAGCGTACCCGCGGCAGCAACATTCTTAGTCCTCTTCATGGCTTCACTTCTCTGCATAGTCTGGAAGATTTGGAAGACACGTACCTATTTTTGCATTGTATTTGCCATCGGTTGCTTTTGTAAGCTGCCACCACCTCCCTTTCATTTTTACCCTCTAACTTTGTGCTTTAGTCGAGATGGTCGGGTATGGCGTTCGCGCAGGTGCTCATAGCAAAACCAGCAGAATCATGCCATATGCCGTTCAGAATATGTTCATCCTTATCGCTCCCGCCCTCTTCGCTGCCTCGATTTACATGGTCCTCGGTCGAATCATCAGAGGTCTCAACGCCGATAAACACTCTCTTCTTAAGCCAACAAAGTTAACAAGGACCTTTGTACTTGGAGATGTACTATCCTTTATGATCCAAGGCGGCGGCGCCGGCATGTCGGTTGTTCAAAACGCAAGTTTAAGCAAGTGGGCCGAAAGGATTGTCATACTCGGCCTTGTGGTCCAGATCGTCATCTTTGGTCTTTTTTGTGCTGTGTCATTGGTCTTCCATCGCCGCATGATCCGCGAACCAACAGCCGAGTCGATCGGCACTATGATGCCCTGGGGGTCAACTCTTTACATGCTTTACGCTGTCAGTCTTCTCATTATGGTTCGATCTATCTTTCGTATCATCGAATATGCTCAGGGCTACACGGGGTATTCTCTTTCTCATGAATGGACGTTATATATATTCGATACTTTGTTGATGTGGCTGGTAACGGTTATCTATATCTGGCGATACCCAGATGGGCTTAATGCTAACGCTGGCCACGTCCGCTGCAATAGCATGCTTCTGCAAGAGGTTCACAATAATAAGTAATGGTACAACAGGGAGTTAAGCATTTTCAGGCTGTATATAGCGCGCGATACAGGTTTTATGTCTTAACTATATTGAGTTTATAGAACTTACCAATGCATGAAATACACACAAATATTTGAGATCCTCGCCATTGGGGAAGAAGGCTCTCCTGGGGGTTGTTCCATTGACGCCACCGTTAGTCAGAACAAAGGCGGCATCCTTGGCCAGAGACAGCCATTCAAAAGTCACACCAACATTAGCTCATTGCATTTCTGTGCAGCAATGTTGAGCTGCTGAACAGCGTAGTCGGTGTTTGCTATGCCTGACAAGACTCAAGTTCTGAAATTACCTTTCGAGAAAAAGCATCTGAAAGTCTCCAATCTTCGTCGCCATCAGGGGCAATTTTGGATGTATCCAAACAGTTGAGAACTGCCAAAGCGTACTTTTCACCCGTGTAGAACTTGAGGTTGGGCGCAACTCTTTCCTCAAGGTGTCTCTTAAAGGCCAAGGCATGCGAACCTTCAGGTCTGAAGGAGTCAATCTGCTTCCATAATCCAATCTCGATCAGGACAACACCTAGACTGTAAAGATCGTAGGAGCATTTGAACTTAGTCTTGGAGGTTTGAGTGAAGGGGGAGCTGATACTCTGGGTGATGGTAGTTGCTATCGCCAGTTTGGGCTGTAACCTCAAGATAATAACTGTACCTCCGTTGTCCGTACTCATGTTGAACTGCCTGATACAATGTAGCGGGATGCTGCAATTACCAGGATCATCTGGACGGAAACTCATCCATTGCTATCGACACAAAGACAATGAAAGTGTTGTAAGGCAACAATGATAGCAAGGAGAAGATTAAATCCCACGTTCTTATCTGGTCGTGTGAGTTTGGTGGGGATCAATCACAGTAAGATAGCCTTTAGGAGAACCGGTAGTGAAGTTTTTGTTGATATCCGAAATTAGATCAGAAGCAAGGTAATTGACTCCTATGATCTATGTCAAGAAGATGCTTGGTCTTAAGACACGACACTAAATCAGAACAGTGGCACTGCACTTCACAGTGAGCATAAACTAGTTAAATAAACATAAGCTCTTTGGTATTGATACCACACAGATCTATCGACATTGCCAACTGGATGTCTTTTTGGGATTACCACCAATATATGTCTGCGTTTTAGGATACAGACAATGTTTACGCTGAAAGTCGATCCCGTTTGTGGCAGTGTCGTTGATAAACTTTGTACCCGTCAAACTCGCAGGAGCTTGGCCCTTCTCAACCCAAGCCACCATAGCTGCCAATACATTATGCTGGGGATCAAAGGGGATACCCGCAGCAGGAGCACCACCACCCTGACCAACAGCCCAAGCGCCAGGACCCGAGTTGCAGTGGAACATGCCTGACATGCGGAAATAGCGATAGTAGTCCTGCAAGTCGTTATCGGCAGAGTACATGCGATTCCAGAAACGCTGCGTGTTGAACTGGGTGATTTGGTTGTCCTGACCACCGTGATAGCTAAGCAACTTTCCACCGCGCTTTTTGAACTTGGGGAGTTCTTCAGGGTAGGTACGGATGTCGAATGGGTTCAGCTCATCTGCCTTTCGGACATCATTCGTGTTGTAGGTGCTGGCATCCCAGCTGGGGTCGTTATATACAACGTATCGGAACCAATCTTCGGAGTAGCTGAAGGGAGTGCCTGCGATGAGCTTGGATACGGCCTGGAGTTCATTGCCAGGGTTCATGCGAGGAAAGATGAGCATGCCGTTGGGATAAGTATAAGGAGCGTAGATCTTTTGTAGCTGAGCAACTTGAGCCGAGTTCAAGCAGTTCTTGGGACGTCTGGGGCTGCATTGTAAGGTCTTTGGGTTGAAGAAGCACTTGTCTGGAACCTCAATGATTCCATCCTCGACGCCGTCAATCTTATCGCACTGTCGGAGAACTTCGTCATGAATGAGAGTCTTCCAGGTGTCGATGGGGATGTAGTTGGGCGAGTCTGCGGACCCTGTGATCGGATAGAACATGGCCCTCTGGCCTTGGAGATTGTTAAAGTCAACAGCTGGGCATCCAGCTACAATTCCATCATAGTCTTTGGGGTACTTTTCTGCAGCCTTGATGCCCATGCGACCGCCAAGCGAGCAGCCGAGGTAGTAGTTATAAGCTGGCTTTTTGCCATAGAAAGCTTTCATGAGCTTCTTGGCTGAGCGAGTGCCAGTGTGCAGGCTTCGATGGTCAGCTCATGGTTCACGAGTGAGGAATAAGAAGGAAGAACATATTACTTACGCTCTGTAAGAGAAGTCCTTGATAATTTCAGGGTTGTTCAGCATGGTGATACCCGTGGTGCCATTGTGGCCGTTGTTGGTACCCATGGTAGCGAAACCATTGGTTGTGCCATAAGCAAGATCCTCATACTTGATGCCTACACCTCTTGGGTCAGCTTTACTAGAAACTTGAGCTTGTCAACTAAGAATCCACTCACATCCATCAATTCCGCCATTGCCAGTTGCCAGGTACCTCGATTCCTTCCAATCACTGGGCAGCCATAGCTCGAAGCTGATGGAGGACCGCTTTGAGGTAGGGATTTGGAGGGCAATGCGACAAAGGTCGACTGTGACAGCCTGAGAGGCGCGGTTGCAGGTGGGGACGCTGTCTGACAGTTGCAATGTTGTACCAGCAGAGACAAACTCTTGCCGCGTCAAGGTCGAATTGTCGATGAGCCTTGTCGGCTTGAAGGTTAGACACCTGGTGCGAAAGTCTCTATTATCGTTATGGCAAACGACAGTAGATACCAGGCAACAGAGTACAGCAACACACCAGCAGATCCGTAGGAGGAAAGACATGATTATTTTCCTTTCCTTCAATAGTACCTAGCCTGTCAGTGTTGAAGAACTGCGCCTCGGCTTCTAGTTAAAGAAGCAACGATGAAAGAGGGCGGGATGAGATGGGATGACGAACAAATGTCTCGTGGTGACTAATCCTTGTACAACCGAAAAACCCGAAGGATGACTAGGATAGGCCTTGGCAGGTGTAACATTTATAGGCGAGGCGCAGGGGCGCGGCACAGACTCTGCAGTTCACATTCCCCGAGATTGAGGCGGAGATAGAAGATGGAATCGGACAATGATGACAGGAGATTAATCGGGCGCAACACGCTATATCCACTGTCACTGCATGTAAGCACTAAGGAAGTTTATTCCCGTCTCTCTGCAGCCAACAGCAAAGAGCGTAATAGAATGCGTAGCGGTGTACGGAGTATGAGTGTCAGTGCTATGTTGATTACTTGTTGTACAGTGTTTTTCTAGAATTGAATCAAGGTCTTTGATAAACCGTGAGATTTGGAGCTTTCAATCCCCGCACTTCCCCGATTGAAGCGCGGGCTTTATTTTAATCCGTCGGGATGTGGGATCTAGCTTGACGCTTTTGTACAGAGATCTTCACTCGATTGATCCGAATTGGGGTTGGTGGAGAGATGTAGTTCATCGTGGATGTCGGAAATACAAAAGACCTCAAATTAAGGCAGTGAAGGATGCCTTCGTGGGGGTTATTGTCCGTTAGGGGAAAACTATTGGCGGGATCACACTGCCTGCAAATAAGCCAAGGCTGGATTATCACACCCGTGTGGATACTGAATCTGATAACATGTCAGGGTACGGAGTAGTGGACATGGTTATACTGAAGAGCCAACGAGGCGAGGTCCTGCTAAACTGCATGCTTATTCTATGGATACGGAGATTTATGGCCCAATAAGGGGAAAAGAAAATCGATGTCTGCATCTTGATGCAAATCTAAGATATGGAAAGTCACAAATCGCGATCTCAACATGGCATAATAGTTCCTTGTTTATATCCTATGCATCTTCAAGTTTTCTACTGTGGTGTTGACCCGGTGCAAATAACTCTTCGGTACTACGGTCTCTGCTCTGCAACTCGATATTTAGCACCTCAGTCTTAGCTGTCCCAATCTTGTTAAAGCCTTGACGATCGACCTTTCGTTTTTGACTCGTCGTTGTATCTATAACACCCGAGCTATTCATTCGAGTTCTTCGCGTGCGCGAGGTACTCGTCACCGTCGTCGCTATCCCACTAAACACAACCTGAAAACAAGGGCGCATTGTCATGATAGTCGAGACAATGACGGCCGTGAATATTTCAGCCATGGCGAGAGTATTGGGTGTCGTATTATACCCTGAGATAGTTAGAATGACGGAAAGGCAATGGAAAAGGAAATTGACATACAGTGAGGATCAGTAGCAGCTCCTTCGTTTGGAACGTAGATCATCACAACGCGAACCACAGCACAAGCCGTATGTCTAACTCGTCAGTTCATCAATCCAAAGGCCTTCAATAAATGTCGGTTTCACGTACGCTAGACCCAGAGCAATGAGGAAGAGAAATTGCCATATCTCCTTACTACGATGCCCCGTTGACAGAAGAGCAGGAAATGGTATCAAAACGAGCAAGACCGACGTAAAAGAGTTGATGTAGGCATTGGCTACGCGGAATTTAGTGTTGTCGATGCAAGTCCCGTCGAGATCGCCTTGCCATGCTTTGCGAATAGGGTTGCATTGGAAAGTCGAGACCAGAGTGCCGCCAGTGTAATAGGCAATGATGACTCCCATGAGAGCAAAATTGGCGTATCGCGCAATCCTAGTACTCAAGAGAACTGGCTTGCTAAAGATGTTCATATAGATGGTACAGATAGAAAGCTTGATCACGCCCGCTGTCGCCTTGAAAAAGACCTGGTTCAGCCAGAAGCACTGCGATTATTAGCGGCGGAATGAAAGTAGTGGGGTGACGAGAAGATCTACAATTTTAGGCGTCAGAGCCTTTTGGATATCTGGTGGTAGATCATCTTTGTGGTAACCATATCCCCATCGGAAGTACGCTGAGACTTTGTTAGAGGTTTTTCACCAACGAGCTCACGACACTTACGGTCCAGGTTGAAGCCAGCAAGACATATGCTTAGGGACTGAAAGGTTAGTCGCGGCTAAGATGGGGTTGCGCGCGAATCTCACCAGACCAAGTATCAACAGGTAATCCGGTAGGCCGATAACCCTTTTCGAGAGTCGCCAGGATATTCTCCATACCACTAAAATAGTAGCACTAGCCAGTAACGTAAGCGTCACGGCTTTTAGCTTGGCCGAGTTGTTTGGCCCTTGGTAGTACTCTGACATGGGCGTCTGATGGAAACAGCAGCTTCGGATAAGTAGCTCGAAGGAAGAACGAGGAAAAACTCAGAGACTGATGTGTCTTTATTTAAACCATCGGAACATATGCGCGTACTTCCTGCGGCATCGCATCGTATACGAACAGCCCATTTTGGCATTTAACCTTAAAGGCCGATGAGAACTTTGTTACGGTTGACAGGGTATTGCCACACACACACGACAGATGCATGCTGGATCCGCATCCTGTTAGGAGTTCGGACGAGGCCATCCTAGACCACCAATCTGTGACTCGGTTATTTACATGGATCTTTGCATGCAGTTGTTCCTGGCATGCATCCACTGCGGCACGGTTGGTAAAAAGAAATTTTCTGGATAATGCAGTGCCGTTTATTTTAGCAAGACTGATGGTGATTGAGTTTTTGGCCGCTTAAAGTCCTGTTCCTCCACGAGAGATACAATTCCTCGCATGGCAAAACAATGGGTACCGCCAGACTGAGCTTTTCGCCACAAAATCTTAACTATATGAAATGTGTTTCGACCTCGTCCCCAAGGCGTCTGAATCTACTTCAAGCAGCCAGAGAGTCGAGATGTCCCAATACCATTATCTACAATGTTGGTCATTAAACTTTAAGTGACATAATATACTTTTTCCAAGACCACAGGGATTTGAAGATGTGCGGGCTCTTCATTCTCGGCCGTTACCAAGCCCATGGAACCAACACCTTAAAAGATCTCTCTCCTCTGAACAGAGGTAGGATTCGGGTTAATTGCCGCCGATACGCTACAAAACAGGCATATCTCTTCGCCCGTGTTGGTCGCCCACTTCCCTTGAACTCGCTTGCCGGTAATCGGCTGTGCATTGCTTGGCACTTGTTCAGGAAATTTATTGCGCTAATTCTCTTAGAAAAAAGTAAATCTAACAGGTAAGCCCATGGCCCATGCGAACCAACTTTGCCTTTAATAACCCACAGTTGTGGAGCATTGCTGGGGTCAGAGGTTGTTCCAGTCAGGCATGTAACCTTCTTGAACCAGTGTCGCTTCCGAGATTCCTAATTTAGTATAGACACCGCACAGGGACTAGGCACGGGACGGAAGGACGGGCCAACCGTTTCCTCGGATAATCAACGGCTTCGGCTTCCGAAAGTCAGGAGAATGCAGGGGTTACAAATTTGAGTGCACCTATCTGTCAGCATCAGCAATTGGTAATAGCACTACATATAAGTTTCTAACTACCTAAGATAAGTTCTGTCTGCTGGAATAAGCTATCCTTATATTAGCTATAAGATAAAGAGAGGTAGTAAGTTAAGAATTAATAGAAAGGTAATTAGAATTATAAGTTTAGGAATTTATTGTAACTTGTATATTAAAGAAGAAGTATTAACTGCGGTAGTTTAGCAAATATATTAAAAGATAAATATCTTATTATATAAGGAAATCAATTTTTTATGGCTTTAGCGTCTAAGAGTCATGAGAGCATTAATAACTAATAATACATACTTTTGCAAACACAATGTAGACAAGCTTTGAGACATTTAGTCGCGACCATTCTGCGGCTTTGCTAACCTATAGCTACGAGAATTTGTAGTTACACTAAGCCCATTTAGCAAGCGGGTTCCAGGGGAGGCGGATTGTTCCTCCATCTCTACAAGACGCGATTCCAACCCCACCCGCACTGGTCCTAAAATAGCACACTAACGTCTTTGGCTCCCAACCCCAAAACCCGCCTGCTCCGAGCGTATCTCCCGCACCATCCAACTCACCATCCTTCTCCAGCCGTTCTATTCTCGACCTTCTGTGCAATGTCATCAGTAACCTGCGCAACTACAGATATGTTGAAACGATCTGATACTTACGTTAAAACATTCTCATATCCCCAGACTACGGCAATAATTGACAAGGGTGGAGCCTGGCAAAATTCCATTCGTTTCTTGGATAGAGCCTCATGATTGATCTCGATATTTGACGAAGTGGTGCTTTCATGAAACAGGTCAATCGCTAGTCTTTGCTTTCACCAAATGAGAATTTTCTTACTCAGCGACAAGAAGCTCCATGTGTCGATCACCGTAGGAATATAGCACGTTGAACATCTTCCTTTCGACCTCAGGCCATGGATCCCCAAGTTGTTCAACCAGCAAATCTCCTTTAGTTTGCAGAGTTTGTTGTGGGGTTACGAGGCTTCGAACTATTTGTGTCACGTCCCTGTCTGCAAATACGGCACCATATATGCAGTAGTGGATCACTCTGGGGCTGGAACGGACCTACAGAACCAGGGCTTTGAAGAGACGTCGGAGCAGTCTCCGTCTGGTACGGTGATCCCAGGCCCTGTATGCCGGGAGCTGCGCCAATTGTCTCAGTAGCATGACTGTGAACATAGCTGGAGCTACTTGGCGGATGCTGCCCATGATGTAGCGGCGGCGGCAACACCTGGGATCCAGGCACATAGACTGGATAGAAGTGCATCTGTGTCTGCGTTGCCACTTGTACAGGTGGTGCTGCTGGCTGCTGCTGCTGCTTGTTTCCAAAAAGACCCATTATCTTGGCTCCAACGGCGCCAGCGCCAGCGATTGCAGCAGATTGGGCCATTTTCCCTAAGCCATTTTGTTGGCCATGGCTCTCGTGATGCTTCTCGAATTTGTTGCGAAGGGAAGAGCCGGCCAAAAAGCCTCCGCCGATAGCTAGTGCAATCTTTCCCAGACCACGATCTCCATCCCCAACGACTTAGTTATCTACCCTCGCTTCCGTGGTAGTTGGATGATTCTCAATCGCAGGGACATTCGGATCTTGGTCTTGAAGAGTGTGGTATTGCTGTTGCTGGGGTTGGAACACAGGACGTTCCCACTGGGTAGCTCCTGTAGCAGGAAAGACGTAGTACCTAGAAAACAAGACTGAGCTGTTCATTCAAGCCATTTGACGGAATGTGGCTTGGTGATACTAACCATGCCTTGTGGTCGGGGCTCCACTTCGCCATCCAGCCAGCTGGTAAGGGTGGCCCATCACCTCCCAACGCTTCCTCCATAACCGGCAAAGTATACGCTGACATGTAGGCAACGCGATCTCTTTCTGGATTTCAGGCAGGGGTGAGGATGATGTTTGAGTTTAAGGGCTGCGGAGAATTTGCGACCCAGGGTAATGAATTCTTCAAGTATTACTCGTGGCGTGATTGGGGATTATAGCAGGAAGGGAAAAGGGCGCTTTGACAGGCTGACGCCGGGTTCTTATACCCCATGACCGCGCATCGCGGACAGAGTGGTATGTTCAGGCGCCATCGATGTTCTGATGGAGGGTTACAGTGCTATACTAATGGGCTCTTATCAAGGAGGACCTCACAGTAAGTGGCTAAGTCCTAGAGTCGCAAGGGAGAATGATGTACAAATATTAACATAGTACAAGAAAGTGACAATGATGTCGGGTTCAGCCTGGGGCGCAATGGATGTTGCTAGTAGGCGATTGCTGCCTACTAGGTTGAGTTATAGGCTACGAACGTAGGTGATAGCTCAGCACTCGAGAGCTTTCCCTGATATAAACTTTTGCCCAAAAACCTACATCATGTTAAACAAATCTTGCTGCAATAATGCATCGACTCCTCTATTATTAGACAGTCCTCCGACTTTTAACGGAGAGAAGACGAGAAGATCTCTAGATACAGCAAATGTCTAAATCACCCTTACGCTTACGTCCTCTAAATCCTCACCATTATCATGTCTCCTGGGTCTTCATGATCGTGTATAGAAACAACAGAGTCTAGGAAATAAACCTCAAAGTCTCTGTTTCCGTGAGAGCCAACGTAAGTTAGAAGGACGCAGTCGGTAAATCGGAGGTGCAGAGTCTCCGACGAAAGCCCGTCAAATGTAATAATTCTCCAGTCTCGCTCGACGTCGCAAATTTATGGCTCCTTCGGTGGGGTCATCATTGCTATCCTGGGCATTCCAATGCTTTCCAGAAACGATGAACTGCAGAAGGCAAAGCACCTCCTGTGAGATCACAGATAAGTGCCTCTGCCATAAAGATGAAATCACTAGTAGCTATCGGTAAGACATTGCTCAAGTTATCAGCAGCGACCGCAAGAAACCCTGATTCAAACAAAGCTATGCAAGCAAATGTTCTCCCAATATTTATCTAGTATTAAATTATCTACTCCATTACTGCTATCACTCTATTCGCTTTCATCATTACTATCTTCCGCATATGTGTTCTTGGTTGGCAGTCCATGAACAGCTAATGATCTGTTTTCGATAGCCCTCGATTTGAGTTTGGGAGTAAAGAATGGGTGATTATTAGGAAGATCTCGGTTTTGAATCAAGTACCCCATAGGGGTGTGCATGATGTCAGATGACCGAGACCTATGTGGAATCCATTCAGTTAGGAATTTTGAGAGCGATTGAGGGTTGAGAACACCAAAGTTGGGAAGGATATGTTTCCTGCTGCGTTGAACATTACCCATCATCACTGCAGGCTCTGCCCTTTCGTCAATTTCAAGACACCTTTGTAGCTGCGTATACTCATCATAAGGAAGATACAATCGACCGGCCATGAGACCAATCTCAATGCTCAGCCAAGAAGGGATCACAAGTTCCTTCTTCGGAGTTGGCACGGGATAGTAGGCAAGGTAACCAACCTCCAAAAGAGATCTTGTACATGGAGATGTGTATGTAAGAAGAAAGGCCGGGGGCGTGTGTATCCTACGGAGGATTGGCAGAAGGAGCTCAGCCTCCTCAGGAATGATGATCAAGGCTGTTTCGATGTCAGGTCTCCAGAGTACCCATTCAACCAGTCGCTATATATACATCGTTAGTATCTTTAGTCTGCATCAAGTTTCTGGAGGACGTACCATAAGATGACGAGAAGTCTCAGCCTTCGGGGTTTGAACTGTTCTAGAGAACTCCTTAGAAACAAGCAGTTTCGAGGAAGTTCCCTTGGCCTTAATACCATACTTGAGTCCAAGATAGGTATCGCCGATCAGGTCAAGAGCTTGTATAAACTGTAGACTGGCCAGCTCGACTACAGACTCCTCACAAAATTGAACTATGGCTTTGTCGAGGCCCGGAAACTCAAGGGCTGTAAGATGTGTAGGGTTTTGCTTCTCACGAAGCTGGTGGACCTCAAATTCAACTTCTCTTTCCTGCTCCACCTCATCAAAAGCCGAGGAAGACGCTTGCCTTTGATGTTTAACCAGATCCGCCTCCAGCCCATGCAGGTCTTTCACAAAGCTTTGTAAATGTGCAGATTTGATTACTTTCAAGCCAGTCGACGATGCTTTCTCCTTTGGCCCGTAGAGCTGTTCCAACGTCTGTCCCTCGGGCTGCTGAGTTTCTTGCAGGAGCCTGTCTCTCGCCTTCTTTTTCTGCGAGGACTTTCTGAACTCCAATAGAGCATCTGTACGTCTGCAAAAGTCGAACCCTTGGGCGATGTGCAAGGACATCATATTGTCACTAGCCTCACAACTCTGCTCTAGGAGCCACTGGACGATGTCGGTAGACTTTAATGGTTGGGATGCTGCAATCTTTGGACTGTGCGTGGATCGAAGAGACAAGACACTTGTATATACCTCAGGGGGGGCAACAAATGCGATTGATTGTGTTGTCGCGAGTTGCCTCAGTCTCATTGCAGCTATGATGGTCAGCCTCATACGGTATGATGACGTTTGTATGTAATTACCTTGTGTTATCTGGTCTTTTGTCGAGTTAATACCCAATGTTACAGCTCCCTGGGCGTATATTGGCAGCTTCAAGTCGGTCCCACGCGTGTGCGCCTCATCGATATAGACTACGCATTTGTCGAGATTGTCTGCAAAGGAGCTAGCCAAAAGCGGCACGGGAGATTTTTGAAAACGAGCTCGTACCATGATACGGCTGTTCTTGTCGAAATACACCGCGCCCTGGGCTTCGGGATAGACGTCAAGCCAGGCCACAGCAAGTTGGTGGTTCTCCATCTCAAGAATCTGGGCACCCGCGTCTATCAATATCTTGATCCCGTTGTTTCGGAGTAGTTCCAGTATCCCAGTCTCATTCAGATGCCGTCCGTGTACATCAATAGCTTGAAAGCATTTTTGATTACGTGGTTCCAGAAGATGTACCAACACTTCAGCGTTGGTTTGTATGAGACTGGGCAGATCATCTTGACGAATCGTACGTGGCAGGATCTTCTTGTTGTCATTGGTCCCGCTAAAGCCTGTTGTCATGCCTTGCCGCTCCATACTCTCGGATAGTAGGGGGGTGTCCCAAGCTGAAGCTTGCAACTTTACTCCAAACTGCTTGGCATGTTGTGGAAACGCAAAGTTATTCATGAAATGATTGACCACATGCTTCTCAAACCTCAGATGTTGCCAGAGCATAGTGATCTGAGCCTCGTCTTCCATCTCCAGTAAATGCCAATGCTGTAGGCTTTCCGGAAGGTGTTTTGAGGACGTAAAGCGTTGATAGTGTGAGGAGGGATCTTCAGAGTTGCTGATGAACCTGAGACTCTGGAGAAGTTGAAATTTGGTCAAGCCAGCATGGTAGAAGCTCAAACATGTAAGTACAAGCGCCGTATCCGGGTGGCCGTACTCCGCAGTTTGCGAAGGTATTCCTTTAGCTTCGAATGGCACTGCAATGGGAGCTCTGTCAGGATGAAGACCGTACTGAACATTCCACGACTTCTTCAAACAGAGAATCAACAACCGCTGGGGAATGAGCCCGTGAAGAAGATAGAGTGTCTTTCTACCAGAGGGTTGATCATTTAACGACCCGATTGCATCATCCCAAACGGATTGGCGAGTATGAGTAGTTGAAAGTAGCAATTTGACGGGTTTTGTGGCATCCAGACTTATATCAACTTTGAATTGAAGATATGAGAGCCGCCCATGGCAGATATCATCCACTAGGAGAGAGTTAAGATAGTCTTCAACCTCAGGGCGCAGGAGGTGAATCACAGGAAAGCCCCGGTGTCGTCTCCATACCTGTATCCCATCTTTAAACTTGGCCTGAAGTTGGGGTACATGGGATTCAACCAAAGCTAGCATGTCTTCGATAAGCTGCCATCGCTGAGGGTGACCATCAATCATGGTGGGTATACCACTCGGATATATCAGCTGCGTTTTTGGCGAGAGAGTGAGATCAGATTCGTCGAGGACATCTCTGCTCGAAGACTCCAGCCATGCTTGGATGTTCATCATTTTTTGCGCTTTCTTAGCTTCCTTGTCGGCCAGCTTCTGGAGCCCGCTTAGCTTGAAGGAGAGCAGGTGTTCTGGCAAGCATAACATAACTCCACCTGATGCGAGAGTTGTCTTATGAAGACTGTGATAAAGCTCTAGCGCTTGGTCGTCTGTAGGTGATCGTCGAGCAAAGGGTATGTGGCAAACTTCTCGACCAACTAGCCCCCCAAGTCGGCTTTGCATCACCTGTGCTGTCTGAAGGAGAAGGGCTCGGGGCACAACCAGACGGCACAGATTGGTTGTGTCAGCCAACAATATCGCAGCCATGGGCATAATGCAAGAGGTTTTACCTACAGTAATAGTCAGCTAGATGATCTTTTGTGAGATGTCAGTAACATATGCAAACCTTGGCCCATGTTCATCTGTAGAACAGAATTGGACATCGATGGTGGTGAAATGATAGCATGAGCTACTTCGAATTGAATAGGTCGAATCAGCATGTTGCTGTCGATCTCTAGGAGGAGCCATTCTGGGTACTTGAGCGGATTCCAGTTGGAATGCCCCTTTGTCTTGAAGTTCTCCTCCAACCATCTATCATCGCTGCGAAGAATTGCATCTTCTATACGCAAGTAACGCTGAAGGTGAGTAGTAAGTACCCCATACTCTACTATCCTGTCAACCAAGGCATGAGGTACTAGTGATCTATTGCCATTTCTTAGCTGTTCAAGAATTGCAATTGGTGAGAAGCAAGGCCAAAGCTGGCCTTTTGAAAGCCACGCGAAGCCCTCGTCACCTTGCGAAACCAAGTGCTCGATTTTATCTTGTTGCTCTCGTAATAGTTGGCGGTAACGAGTAATCTCCCTTTTGACTGAAGCCATCTGCGGTCTGCTATGAAGTATCTTTCGACTCTGTTGCGGTAGAGTTAAAGCGGCGAGTGACACTGAAAGGTCTTCCCCATAAGCCTGTTGTGAGGTGCGCGGTGAAGAGACGAGTCTTTGTATGATTGTCCGGAGTGTATTGAACTCCGGTTTTTGAACTATAGCAAACTCTGAAACCTGGGTCTGGAGGCTGGAGTTGTGACTTCCAACCGCAGAGTGGCCTTCTTCTTCTAGCCAATATTGAGAGTCCTCACCAGGCCTGTCGTGGATTTTCTGCCTTGAAAGCAAGTCGATCATCGAAACTTGAGCCGTGGAATTTTTCCTGGGTCTTTCTGGGCCTCCCCTCTTAAACTGTGTGGGTTTCAAAGTCCAGACGTCTTGGTACAGGCTTTGCTCTGTCTTTGATTGATCGCCGACCAACAAGTCTGCTGCGCTCTCCAGCTGAAGGAGATACACAGACAGTTCCCAATTACTCTTCAGTCTTTGAAGTTCGGGGTAGAATTTCTGCCAGGTTTTCTTTAGGCTAAGGTCTTTAACGTTTTGGGTTAGGCCTCTGACTGATAATTCGAACTGTTGTCTCGAAACTGGCGGATTTGGCCACATCTTGAGAATGTGAGAGATGACTCGTAACACGGCCTCTTTCTTAGGATCATGTTTGATCACGAGTCCGCTCTTATCTTCATTGAATGATTCTGGCAGCACTAGCGACAAAAACACATCTTTGGACGGTTCTTCAAAATGGTGGAAATTTGTAAAAAGCGTATGGTTAGGCGGCTGGATGCAACTCAACCTACTGCTTTTAAATAGTGCCACAAGCCACATTATGACAGCAATATCAACCTCGTCGTCGAATGCTAATAAAGCTAAGGAAAAATGCTTGTCGTAAGTTCTTGTCGGGTCTTTTTCAAGAAGCTTCCGGACAACAGAGCCCCAGAGCTGTGGCGCTCCAACACCTAGAGTCGATGCTAAATCAATATCTGACAAGGATTCCTTGATGCCTCGAAATGTGCTCCATGTTTCTAAAATTGGAGCAAGCTTAGGAAGGCGAAATGCACCAATATCAGATTCCATCATTGCACGAATGGTCTGATACACTCGGCAGCTCCTCACAGATGACTTCTGGACCCCAATAGGGATGAAATTACCCGTTTGTGCCGCCTGAGAAAGTACTGTTGAATCAGAATCAAAGCAGACACGCTCATAAAGCTGCCTTCGAATACGGCCTCTGATTTGCAAATGAGCCACAGACGCGCTATATGACACACTTTCTTGCTGGGTTTGTGTCATACTAAAAACCTCTAGGTCTCGTGACCGACGTTCAATCAAAACGACTAGAGGAGCCAAGTCTTCATGTTGGATTGTGGAAGTCAAATATGGATCCCATCGGACCTTCTGATACAGATTGATGCCCGGGGGATAAAGGGTTCTTTCCGGTGATAGAGACTTGATGACAGACAGCATTCTCTGTGGAAAGCCCGCCAAAGGGGTCCAAGGCTGACTACGAGCCGAGAGCAGACAGTGGCGAGATTCCTCTGTTCCTGTCTTCCCAGTAAAATCATCGGGTAGTGGGAAAGACGTTAGTGCATGTATCGCTGCCTTGAGATAGAGAAGAAGCGGCTCAGGGGGGCAGTCCAGTCGGCCTAGGACAGAGTTGAGAGTGTATTTAGCGTACACTCCTTCGTTTGAAATCCTGACAGCGACATGGATTCCCTCTCTCTCCCACTGGATATTCCCAATTGGGACGAGAACACTCCTTCTTTTAGGGTTTGAAGTGTCGCGTAGAGTCACTCGACTGCATAACCCGTGGAGCGTTCCAATATCTTGCTGAGGGTCCACTTCAGCCTTGAGCTGACGGCAAAATAGTAAACCCCTGTGGTTGACATGGAAGCGAATCTCCAAGCGTTTCAGCTCAACGGACAACTCTCCATTGGCAGGTTGGTAAATCGTCAACCTCTTGGAGTCTTCAAAATCTCGGAAAATCCTAACGACTTTCCTCCCAATCTCAGAGTTTGGCTCAACAAGACTGGCTCCCGTGTTTCTGGTGGCTCTTCGTTTTCGGATGTCGAGTACCCAATTCGATAGCTTGCGCCTCCAGATCCGTGGCTTTCGACGCATCTCGAGATTCCCAGTGGTCAAGTCCAGCCAATGCACGCAGTCGTCAACTAGGTCTGCGGGTAAGTCCCAGCCCATGGGACCTTTTAAGATGGAGCGCGGGACGAATTGAAGAACGGAGCCTTTGAATAGAGCTTTGATGGCTATTTCGCCATCCTTGATGCCAACATGGATTTGGTGTCCTTCCATTTCCGTAAGGACCTGATAGTCCAAGAGTCCGGAAGGCCGTGTTAGTAAATGTCGCTCCTCAAAAAGTTCCCTTACAGATTCATTATCTCTGATCTCAAGTGGGAGCCTCCCCAAGGGCTTTTGATCCACTAGTAAGTGGCCTTGAAGTATATGATAATGTACTCTCTGTGGAGCTATTGAGCCACTAGGGGCGGTCTCGGACGTAATCCACCACGAGTGATTGCCTGGTAGCTTCTTCCACGGGGAGTAAGACCTCTTAGCGAAAGCGCTGGCACTAGCCCATGTCTCATTGATTGCCTTCTCTACCAGGCCGATGTCCCTCTCCACCCACTTCTCGACAATACTCCTCATGTTATAAGAGGCAGACATGTCTTGGGTAAGAAGACTACGCAGGTGAGTAGGCAGTTTATCCGAACTATCAAGCAGGTTCTCCTGAAGCGCGATTGACGATCGGAAGAAAGGTAACGGATCATCTTTGAGCACCGTTTCTTCAAAGTCATCCTGACCTAAACACCCCCAGAATGTTTGGCGACAAAGCAACGCGGCCCAGAAGGCAAAAGTAGCGGCCTTGCCGGCCATGTTACCGTCAAGTGTTGATCTGACCTCATGCTGTAATTGAAGAATCCAGTTTGAGGTAATGAAACGGACTCTTAACAACAGCTCATGAGCCTGTGTTTCAAATGCCGGCGGACAGAGGTGATATAGCCGAAGACTGAATATGACAACGCTACTCATCCGATCGACCTGTCTCCAATTCTGTTCCATTGTGTCCATCCAGGCCTCGAGCCGCTCCTTTAGTCTATAACAGAACTTTTCACTGTTGAACACCCAGTGAACTTCACGCAGCATTCCTTCTTCCAGTGAAGTTGGGCCGGCCTGCACAGCAAGGCGATGGAAGAAAGAATTTGTAGCTCTACTACTAAAGTCAAAATTGGAAGCTGCCAATTCCTTCAGAATCTCGAGCCAACGTCGGCCTCGTGCAGAAACCGCTCGCTGGGAGGCACAGAAATCCTTACCAGACGTGGATTGCGGACCCATTGATTCTCTTGCTACGATCTCGTAAGAAGAGGGAGGATATAGAAGCCTGCCTAGAACTCCTCTGGGCGCTTCATATGGATCCGGGATGCCTTGCGGAAGCCAAGGGCCTAAGAGGTACTGGTACCATGGAACCTTGGGGAGCTCGTCCGCCCAAAGCCTTGAGACAGTATCATAGTATAGCATTTCGGCCCCAAAACGAAAAGCGACCTGGTCAGGTGTTTTCGGTAATTTCAACTTGCCATAGTGAGTTTGCCGGAATGACTTTTTGCGCGAAGCAAGCGTGAAGGTTTTCTTCCCCTCTAGGGAGAACTTCTTGATATCGGCGATATCTTCAAGGAGCAGTTTGGGGACGCCTTTGGTGCTTGAGTACACTGTGGTACCAAGGAGATACAACTGCCAGGTTGCTGTACGATAGGCAGACAAGTAGTCAGGGATAAGCAGCTCAAGAAGAATAGCTGCCCGTTGGGCCTTACGCTGGTCAGTGTCTGTTGATGGGAGAAAGTCTTCGTGGACGCTGATCTTGAGCTTCTTTCGTTGCCAAAACTTAGGACATCTTCGGCAAGTATGGGTGACTTTTCTGCCGGTAGGAGATACGGTACATGTGCAGGTAAGGTCGTTCAGCGACTGTGTCAAGCTGTCGTACCTGTTTGTCAGACGCTCTAGGTCGGACAGGGTTGATTGTCGGGCCCTCATTGAAGCATCATCTATCAGCGTAGCGGTCATCAACATCTGACTACCAGCCGCAGTGGAAGAGATGTATTTGGCAGGAAACGTTGACCCCTGTCTGGGGTTGTCGAAGATTGTACCCAGGGCTTTCTTGTGTGAATCCACACGGTTGCGAAGATATCTCTGTACTAGTAGCAACCGTTCCATCTCGTTCCTGGTCATCAAACAAAGCACATCCAAGGCATCAGGAATGAATAGAGGATGATATTCTTTGAGTAATGGACACATGGAAGTTGCCGCTTCGTCCATCTTTGTCCAAAGCTCGAAGAGTCTGAGAAGATGACGACTCATCAGAATCGAGTTATTGTTGAAGGTGTCTCCCACCTTAGTAAGTAGGTCGATGATACCTTTAGATAGTAACTTGCACAATTCTTGAGGTTTCACTGAGGTGACAGTAATTCTTTTAGCCGCCGCACGATCAACATCCTGGAGAGAAATATAGTGGTCAGCCAGGCGGCCAACTTCGAGAACTGTTCCCTCTTGTAACTGAAGCACATCCGGAGAGATCATACGGTATCGGTGGTTGGGTTGTTGTGACAGCTGAGATGATAGAAAGGCGCCACTATTATCCAGTCTCATGAATAAATCAGCTTCTGGGGCTCGGCGCGGAAGAGTTGGAATGCGGCGAGTAGCTCTGGCCTTGAAGTCATCCCATTGTAAAGAAACCCGCTCCGTTGCATGCTTCACGATATCTCCAAAGTCTACCGAAGTAGATGCGAAAAGTTGGTTATACAATGGGCGCAAAGACGATGAACACGCTGCGCTATCCGTTTTGAGTTTTGCCATGCGGCGACAGAGCTTTGATCGAAGCTGCAACGTCATCTCAGGGTGCAGATTTCCAACAGAGTCTTTGAGAAGTTCGGCCAACATGGCACAAATAATGAACTTGTAATAGACTCGTCCCATGCCGGCGCATTTGTGGTCCAGCAACTCCCGTAGCATGCGTCTCAATGCTACACGCAGAACCAGCCAGTATGGCGAGCGCCTCCAGGGAATCTCAGATGAGCCCAGTACAACGTCATCCCGAACTTTCTTACGGACTGACTGCACTTGTAAGCCACTCCCAAGCCCCTCCAAAAGTGACATGAGCATGTCAATTACCAGGGCAGGATCTGTGGAGTTGCGGGTTTCGGCAATTGATTGTCCTCCCTTGGAAGCTTTCGCCGCGAATTGGTCAAAAGATTCATAGCTTGCCTGTCCTAAAAGCTGAGATAAGTTCATTAGAAAGGATATGTCATTGAAAACGTTGAATGGAACTTGGACTGAACGGTGGGGAAATTCCCACGTAAGACAATGCTTTGCTGCGAGAACATCTTTAACCGGCGCATCAGTCTGGAATGCTTCGAAAACGACTGTTTCGTCACTACTACGGTATTAGCAGATATGCCATGAAGACTAGGGACGACTTTGAGAAACAGACATGTCATTGCGATGGATTAGCAAAGCAGAATTCTGCTGAGTGACGAATAGGGCAAGCCATATGTTTTTATCGCCACTGGCGATGCCTTGAAACAACTCCAGAAGTTCGTGGCTGATCAGTTGGCCCTGGTTCAGAAATGCTGTAGCTTTCATAGACCTGACTAGGACGTTCCAAGTGTCCTGGTCTTGATTGTTGCTGAACTTGGCCAGAGCGCGCCGAAGTCGACTTCCAAGATCATGCGCCAGCCTAGAATCATCCGCGTCATTTCTGCTCGGTAGTGTAGAAGGAAGAACTACGTGATAAAAAACGGCTTGAAGCAGCAATTTCGGTTCGAGAGTCTCCGACATGTTGAAGTAGCTAACCGGTAAGGAATCGTTTTCGTAAAGTATAGGTCTTCTTGGTGAGATTTCTAGGTCAGAGGAAAGCGAGTGATTTCTTTTAAATGTGATCAGAGACACAAAGCGGGGAACCCATGTTGGTAGGCCTCCTGCAGGATACTTTATGTATGTTGGTTGTAAACTATAGAGGTAGCCACGAAATGTTCTTGCCTAAAGCGAAGTGTGGCTAAGAAGCTCCCTAGCCACAATACATGAGGTACATTTACTTTAATAAGAGACGCTGCTTATTGTCTGTTATACATAGCGTTAATACCTTAATAGCCCTTATACTTATCCGTTGTCATTGCTAATGTATACAAGTGCTGTTAATCTATTTATAGAGCCCAGCCTGTCGCTATGGCAAACAGTTACTATGTGACTGTAAGACTATGGATTAGTTTAAGTGATACAGCTAGCAGGCTCCTTCAGCCTTGAAATCTATAGAGGCGGCATTGAACACGTCTCCGACGACCCTGTTTCAGAGTGCTTTAGAACCGTATAGGGGAAACAGCAATAAAAAGTTATGGGGAACCTTTAAGTAAAGGGAAAATGGAAATGAGTTAGAGCTTTCCCTGACTATTACCATTCTCTGAGAAAGGGACTGTCTTTTTCGGCTTCTAATATTAGCTTCTATAGAGGTTTTTTCACATGTTTTAAGTTAAAGGTAGTAGCTAAGAGAGAGTTAGGTATAAGCTAGACTTAATAAACCTTTAGTTAGTAAAAGCTATTATAAATAGAAAATTAATAACTATACCAGTTAGACAGGTAAAGATAAGCACTAAATGCTTGATTTTAAATAATTAGTAATATTACTACTTAAGCTATAATTATTAGTATTAGGATATATTATATAAAGAATAATAAATTAATAAAAAGAGTTTTAATTAGCTTAATATATAATATAAATATTATTTTATACTATTTCCTGTCTTACTATTATAATTATAAAGCATTTAAATATTAATTATAAACTTACTATTAATTATAATAAAAAATAAAAAATTAAAAAGTTACTTTATAATATAATAAGGC